>JADBJO010006266.1:87500-92500 GCA_016801955.1 Conus betulinus | reverse complement strand
CTGGCGATGAAATGACATTAAATGAAATAAAACCAATATTTTTGCTTTTTTAGATCAAGAAACAATTGTTTGGAGTAGACTTAGATGTCCTTTATCTGTGCTCATATGTGCCATAGAAACGTCTCCGTTCTACGGTCATTTCAGTGTTGACAATGGAATCAGTTTAATCGAAGATTGTTTAGTTGATTGTTTATTAAGTAAAGTCGTTTCTTTAGTTATAAATGGTGATTTGAATCGCAGAACATCAAATATATCTTTGAATTTCCTTGCAGATAATGACATTAATGTATAATACAAAAGTCAGCCTCTTAATTTAAATCGTTGTTCTGAAGACCGTCATTTGAATAACTATGGCAATTGCTTTTAAATATGCGACTGCTTTGGGATTGTGTGTACTGAGTGGTGTGTTTAAGGGCGATCGAAATAGTTGCTATCCATACATATCTGATTCCGGAAACTGTGTAAACGATTATTTCATATTTTCGAACGACCTGCTTGCCCTTGCTTATGACGTGTGAATTTTCTGTTCTGGAGCGGACAGAGTCTGATCACTTTCCTATTAGTGTTCGTGCTTCCTTTCCATGTAGAAACAAATTTGATGTTTATGAACATAATGGTCATTTTGCAACCGAAAAGTAATTGGAATGAAGAACGTAATACCTATATATAGACACTCTTTGTAATGATGAAATGCGTGCAAATATGAAAATGGCAATCAAATCGATTGACAGTGACTTTAATGATGCATTACATGTGTTTAATGATTATATTTTTTAAAGTGCTGAATGTATGAAAGTGCGTACATTTCCAAATAAAGTTAAAGTACCTGGTGACTGGTTTGATCGTCAGTGTACATTGACAAAGAAAAATGTCAGACGACTATAGAAAACAAGTCGTCGTTCAAACGATCCTGAAGCTTATCAAGAATATGTCATTTCAAGACAGGAATATACAAGTTTATTATTATAAAAAACAACACACAAAAAACAACAACAACACACAGAGAGAGAGAGAGAGAGAGAGAGAGAGAGAGAGAGCAATTCAATAAAACTGTTATTAGATAAACTAGTAATGTCAATGAAAAGTCAAAATGAATTTTAGGACACTGTGCGTAAAACTACTTTTAAAAGAAAACATGTAAGAAACAACATATCCACTAACACATGGTTCCGACATTTCCAAGTTTTGCTGCATACAGATACAAATGATGTTTTAAGTGATGTTTTTGAAGAAGAAGTTGCGGATGACAGTATAAATCGTCCAGTTTCTAAAGATGAAGTGTTGCTAGCAATTGGAAAACTGAAGAATCGGACGGCGGCGGGCCCTGAGGGTATTATCGATGAACTGTTTAAGTATTCGACTTTTTTTTGTGTGTCTAAAAGTGTTTTAATAAGTTACTGGACAACGGCATACTCCCCTGTAGTTGGACTGAGTCTGTCATTCTGCCTATTTAAAAAAAAAAAAAAAGGGTGGCATCAATAACCCTAACAAGTATGGAGGAATTTCTCATAGTGATATCAGCAGTAAGTTATTTAGTATGCTTGTAAACAATCGATTACAAGAATGGGTGGATGAAAATAACATTACAGTTCAGCATCAGGCCGGTTTTAAGAAAGGATATTCAACTGTGGATCATATGTTTACCTTGTTAGTCTTGTTCAAAAACAGTTTGCTCACAATCGCAAATTGTGCATAGCATTCATAGATTTTGAAAAAGCGTTTGATTCTATTAACAGACATCTTCTTTGGCCAACTTTGTTCAAAAAATGGTTTGAAAGAAAAACTGCACAAAAAGCGTTAGAAGTATGTATGATGTACTTAAGCAAGAGTTCGATGAGTTGCAAATTTGACAGACTGCATTGACCGTACAGCTGGGTTAAGATAGGGTGATGCATGCAGTCCTATTATTTATTCTCTGTTTTATCAACGAACTGGCAGTTGAAATAATCAATAATGGAAGACACGGTGCTATGTTTCCTATGGACGCTTTTGAATTATTCATTCTTTATTAACTGATGACGTAGTCTTATTGTATAAGATTCTAATGAAACTACGAACACAATTAAATAATTTACAACGAGCCTCTGCTTCACTTCAATTAAAAGTCAACATGAATAAGAGTAATATCATAGTGTTTCGAAAAGGTGGTTATTTAAGTGTAAGAGAGAGAGAGATGGTTCTATACCGGTTATATGATGCCTGTTGTCTATGTTTGTAAGTGTTTGGGAGTATTTTTCTCCACCTGACTAAGTTTTGTTGCTGCATGTTAAGAGCTTGCAAGTCGTGCTAAAAATGTGTTGGCCTGTATCATGAAGAAATTGTATATCCTCAATAACAATTAACGCATTAGTCTTATTCATGATACTGTTTGACTCTCAAATTTAACCTATGGTTCAATATGGAGCAGAGTTATGGGGATTAGATGAGGCACCTATTCAGTGTGAAACAGTTCATTCTTATGCTTCAACGACATTCCTAAGAATAGATATTAGGACACCAAATGACCTTATATATGGCGAAAAAAAATGATATCCTATAAGTGTAAACCCTGCTGTCAAATGCAGTCGCTGTTGGCTAAAGTTATTACAAATGGAAGAGCAAACAATACCACGCAAAGCATGTAATTTGTTACTGACATTCTTCGGACATTTTATTCATGCTTCTTGGAATCTGTTTTTAACTTTCTCATTTATGTGTTGGTATGGTGGGTTGACTGTGAAGAGTAGAAATGTGCTTGAGAAAGTGGTGAACGTGGGAGGAAAAATCGTTGGTGAGAGACAAAAAAGTCTGAGTGCGCTGTACAGGTGCCGTGTGTTGTTTGTAAAGCGAAGAAGATTGCGTGTGACCAGACCCACGTTCTTGCAAATCAGTATGACCCTCTTCAGTCAGGACGAAGATATCGATCGGTTAAATGCAGAAGTGTCAGATTTAAACAAAGTTTTATTCCCCTGTCCATTGATTTTATGAACCGAGGAGATGTTTAATTGAAATCCAAATTCCTTTATATGAATGTATGTCATATGTGAGAAAATGGGTAATGTGAAAAGGTTTGGGATTTATCTGGTATAATAGGGTGTTGGAAGCATTGACAATTTTACTCATATGTTTCGTCAACGATTAATAGTCTGTAATTGGCAAAAATGGAATGAACATATTCAGACTAGTAGCAGATTTGATATGTATAGAGCCTTTTGTGATGTACTATCTCTGAAGCCTTACCTATTACTGGATTTAAATCCACACATTGCAAAATATGTCACAACATGATTCAGACTTGGAACATTAATTTGTGACAATACATAGCTTTAGATACAGAGCTGTTGACAGAAGTGTTTTGATTGTTCATTGTGTAAAGAAGCAGAAAGAAGAAAGTACATTTTGTTTTGTGTCGTCCCGTACAAAGAGCTATTATCGACAATCCTCGTCATTCAAGCTCAGCCTACTAACGTCCTCACACAAGGACTCACAATGTACGAAACTTCTCTCTGTACCTGTAAAAAGCATTTAAGTTTTAGAGAAATTGCAACATCATAGAGATATATACTCATTTGTTTTTAAACAAATTTGAACAGTTATTGATAATGGACCGCCAAAAAAAAAGTAGACAAACGAACCAAAAGACAAAACACGATGCGTTTCGACCTCTTGGGTCTTCTTCAGGTAAAAAAATACAACACTCAGGACAACGAAAAGGAACAACCAATCACTTATCTTCGTATAATTCAGCGCAAGAAAAGGCGTTGAATCGTTCAATGAAATGCAGAATGCACCAAGACAGAGTCAAAGCTCTTAATGGTGAATGGGATCCAGACTTTGGGGGTATGAAGATCATCAGCGGGATCGCTACAGGTCCACAAAACTGATTTCAGTTTGTGAGATGATTGTGGTAGTTGTAGATTTCAGTTTTGTCAGCGTAAATTTACCTGGAGAGTTTTCATTCAGTTGTTCGTTTGCAAAAGAAAGGAACAGATTTCGTTGTGGATGATGCGTTCTGTTCAGTAGTAGACTGGCAACTGCTTATTGCACTTCAGAGTAAACAGCCATTTCGAAACGTTTGATGATGGGTTTAGGGTGGCCTGCAATAGTTTGGAACTCTTTCTGGATAGCAACTGGGCGTAAAGCAGATAGAAAGATAAATTCCTCCTCAGTTCTTTTCAAAACCAACGCTCAAAGACCTGTCTTTTTAATTGTTTCTCTGTCCGAGTCGCCGTCAGCAAGAGAAATCTTGGGATGAGGTGTGGATGAGTCCATATGTACTTCTGCTTTTTCTTTTCTTTTTCAGGGGGGGGGGGGGGGGGGGGGGGGGGGGGGGGGGGGGGGGGGGGGGGACTGTTTATGGAGATGCCATGTTGTTTGTTGTTGTGATTTACATCTCTCTGTTCCCCATCCACCAGATTCCAAGCTAAGGGGCCAGGGTCAAGAGACTTAGGTCTGAACCCCCATCCAGAGTGAGGGGATAATACGACAAACAGAAGCCAACCTTTCTTATCCCTCCCTGTAATTGTGCTCAACTCCCCGGACGACAGAGAGTCGAGGACCTCCTAGGGTTCTCCTGACCAGTTGCCGAGAAGGGACAGAGGGTGACCTCCCTTTGAGAATTGCCTGTCTTGACCCAGCCCCACGCAGGGGTAGTCGATTAGAGACACAGGAGCCTTTGTGTACCTCCTGTCTAGGAGAGGTCCGAGTCAAAGGGAGATGTTGAAGGCACCTGCCCTGTCAATCAGCGGGATCTCATTCCCCTCCATCACAGATCGCACCGCACGGGCAAACACAGAGGATCTGAGAAGACCGCAGAGAAAAGGAGAACTTGGCAAAGAAGACGTGAAGGGGAGAAGAAGATTGAAAAAAAAATTAAGCAAGACGGAAGACAGAATAGATAGAAGGCGGGTTGCGCTTTGTCAGGGCCCTCAGCCAGAGCCTGTCTGACATGGGAGACCAACCAGGGGCATCATCTCCTACCTTGTGCTCGGGCAGTCAGTCAGCAACTTGGCTATGCAGGC
>JADBJO010006266.1:70000-80000 GCA_016801955.1 Conus betulinus | reverse complement strand
GGGTTGTGTGTGTGTGTGTGCTGCAACGCGCGCGCGGTTAGCGCGCGCGTGCGCGTGTGTGTGGCGCTTGCTTGCGTGCCTGCATGTGTATGTGTGTGTGTGTGTGTGTGGTGCGTGTGTGTGTGTGTGTGCGCGCGCGCGCGCTGCGCGCGAGCGCCTGCGCACATGCGTGCGTGTGTGCTACCTCTCTCTGTCACCTATGCATGCGTGCCACGTGCGTGTGTGTTGTTGTGTGTGGTGTGCATGTGTGGTGTGCGTGTGTGTGGTGGTGTGTGTGTGTGTGTGTTGTGTGTGTGTGTGTGTGTGTGTGTGTGTGTGTGTGTGAATGAGTTGTGTGTGTGTGTGTGTGTGGTGTGTGTGTGGTGTGCATGTGCGTGTGTGGTGTGTGTGTAAAAAAGCATGAAGGTACATCCCTTTACAGGAACAAAGTGTACCACTTTCGTTCTAGCTCTAGGCATTTTTCACAGTCTAGTCAGTCGTGCAAGCTTTTTGCTGGCCTTGCATTCTGTGTCGGACCGTCGTGCATTGAACACGGACCTTCGGTCACAGCAATTGCAGCATTTTGACACCAGGAACAAAGACGACCAGCATTCGGTCACACACCATGCACACATGACGGTTTTGACACACAGCATTGCACAGGACGGTGACACGACAGCATTCCACTGACTACTACCACAGCATGCACACTGACGGTGTACCACAGCATTGCACACTGACGGTATATACCACAGCATTGCACACTGACGGTATACCACAGCATTGCACACTGACGGTGTACCACAGCCATTGCACACTGACGGTGTACCACAGCATTGCACACTGACGGTGTACCACAGCATTGCACACTGACGGTACACCTCAACATTGTACACTGACGGTGTACCACAGCATTGCACACTGACGGTATACCACAGCATTTTACACACTGACGGTGTACCACAACATTGCACACTGACGGTATACCACAGCATTGCACACAGACGGTGTACCACAGCATTGCACACTGACGGTATACACCTCAACATTGTACACTGACGGTGTACCCACAGCATTGCACACTGACGGTATATACCACAGCATTTACACACTGGACGGTGTACCACACAGCATTGCACACTGACGGTATACCACAGCATTGCACACAGACGGTGTACCACAGCATTGCACACTGACGGTGTACCACAGCATTGCACACTGACGGTGTACCACAGCATTGCATACTGACGGTGTATCACAGCATTGCACACTGACGGTATATCACAGCATTGCACACTGACGGTGTACCACAGCATTGCACACTGACGGTGTACCACAGCATTGCACACTGACGGTATACCACAGCATTGCACACTGACGGTATATCACAGCATTGCACGCTGACGGTGTAACACAGCATTGCACACTGACGGTATACCACAGCATTGCACACAGCATTACACATTGACAGTATATCATAGCATTGCACACTGACGGTGCACCACAGCATTATACACTGATGGCGTACCACAGCATTGAACACAGACAGTGTAGCACAGCATTGCACACCGACGGTGTACCCAAAACACTACACACTGACGGTGTACCACAGCAATGCACACTGACAGTGTACCACAGCATTGCACAATGACGGTGTACCACATCATTGCACACTGACAGTGTACCACAACATTGCACACTGACGGTGTACCACAGCATTGCACACTGACAGTATACCACAGCAATGCACACTGACGGTATACCACAGCATTGCACACTGACGGTGTACCACAGCATTGCACACTGACGGTATACCACAGCATTGCACACTGACAGTATATCATAGCATTGCACACTGACGGTATATCATAGCATTGCACACTGACGGTATATATACAGCATTGCACACCTGACGGTATATCATAGCATTGCACACTGACAGTATATCATTGCATTGCACACTGACGGTATATCATAGCATTGCACACTGACGGTATGTCATAGCATTGCACACTGACGGTGTATCACAGCATTGCACACTGACGATGTACCACAGCATTGCATCTCTCTCTCTCTCTCTCTCTCTCTCTCTCTCTCTCTCTCTCTCTCTCTCTCTCTCACACACACACACACACACACACACACACACACACACACACACACACACACACACACACATTTTCCCTGGTTGCGCATCCCACGCTTTTGTCAAACTCCAGTAGGCTTATTTTCAAATCTTTGCAGTGAAGAGACAACTCATCAGTTAATAAGCTGTCTTTAATTTGGTAATTTGGTCCTTGTAGACTAGGCCTACCAGAGCAGTGGGCGGATGAAGATTATTAATGGGAAACGGAGGGGGGGGGGGGGGGGGGGGGGGGGGGGGGGGTAGGTCGAGCAGGAGGAGGAGGGGGGGGGGGGGATGAGGATGAGTGGGCAGCATCTGTGTATCAAAGTTCTGCTCAGTCACATTACACTTTTGACATTTTTGTTGCAGCAAACAAGCCTACTGGAGTCCATGTGTGTGCACGCGCGCACGTGTTTAGGTGTGACTGTGACACATATCCCCGTAAAACCCACTAGGGTTATGTAAGTGTGTGGAAGGGATCGGGGAGAGGGTAAAGGAATAGGCGTGTGCGAGAGAGGAGAGAGAGAGAGAGAGGGAGGCGAGAGAGAGGGGGGGGGAGGGGGAGGGGGGGGGGGGGGGGGGGGGGGGGGGGGGGGGGATTGAAGGGAGGGGAGCGAGGGGAGCGGATTGACGCAGCGAGCTATATCAAGGATTGACATAGCGGTTGAGACGGCGCGCCTGTCTGTTCAGGCCACATTGTTCATACGTCACTTCCCTACCCCCCCCCCCCCCCCCCCCCCCCCCCCTCCCCCCTCCCCCCCTTCCCCCCCCACCCCCCCCCCCCCCCCCCCCCCCCCCCCCCCCCCCCCCCCCCCCCCCCCCCCCCCCCCCCATCTCTGTCCGGTCCTTTCTTTCACTTAATTCTTGTTATTATTCTTCTTCTCTGTCTGCATCTCCGTCTCTCTGTCGGTGTTCATTTCACTTTTTACACGAGTCACACACACACACACACACACACACACACACACACAGGAGGAGTGTGTGTGTGTGTGTGTGTGTGTGTGTGTGTGTGTGTGTGTGTGTGTGTGTGAGAGAGAGAGAGAGAGAGAGAGAGAGAGAGAGAGATGCGGACGATACGCGTATTCTACAGTGGGTGTGTGTGTGTGCGCGCGCGCGCGTGTGTGTGTGTGCGTGTGTGTGTGCGTGTGTGTGTGTGTACTACGCATACTTTACGTCCTTCTCAAGAAAGCAATCCGCAATGGTTACTCACGGGTGGTCGGTTCGGAACAGTCAGCAAAATGAAAAAAAAGCGAAAAGTCTTGCTCTGCTCCAGCTAGAGGCATTTTGCAGACCCAACGCCTCTCCATAAAACACTGTGGTGTTCCAGTATTTCCTGCACTTTCGGTGGCTATAGGTCTACGTCAGCCACTTTGTTCAAGGTGAAAAGTTCAGGCTTCAGAGTAGTAGGCTGATGGCCAACTTCGATGGCGGCCTAGTGGGTTAGGCTTAGCAATGCAAAAAGTACCACTGAATTGCAGGAATATCTGAGTGCTGAAAGAGCTTTCCATGACCACCTAAAAGCAGCTCCATTAGTTAACGTTACAATCTTCCTTTTGGGGGCAGAGGTGGGGATGAGGCGTGGAGGCGGGGTGGGGGTGGGGGTGATGTTTCTATACACGCCGCTTGTAATCCCGTCTTATGTCGTGTTTTGTGTATGACAGTCTCTCTGTTCATGATCATGCTGTCCTCGACTGTTTATGGTGATGGTTTTCCTCAGTGCGTGACGTCATTTGAGCTTAGCAGCGTCATATGACGCATATCACAGGTTTTTTTTTTTTTTTTTTTTTTTTTTTTAAATGCCAATCGACGAAAAATGATGAAGATCGGGCTAAGGAGCGTCATTCCGCTCAGGGCTGTGATCTACGCTGCACTCTACGCTTCTGTGTTATATCCCGGGTGTCGCGTGATATCCGGGAACGTGATATCTGGGAAGGCTTCACCCCCCCCCCCCCCCCCCCCCCCCCACCCCCCCCCCCCCGTCCCCGCCTTTCCCCACTCCCCCCCCCCCCCCCAAACACTTACACACACACACACACACACACACACACACACACCACCCCACCACCACCATCATCACCACCACCACCAATATCAACAACGATAAACAATAACACCTGTTCTCTCTGAGTCTTCTTTTAACATAAAATTTAAAAAAAAAAAAAGAAAAAAAAAAAGGAAAAGGGACCAGAGTAGCTGGCGTGTGGCTTAATTACCCTTGCAGTCACTAGCTTGACACCTTCAGCGAGATCAGTAACTGGCAGGTCCCACTAGACTGTTAGTCAGTGCACACTTAGTCAGCCCTATTTTGGGCCATTGCCTGGTCATTAGGTTCACCATTGTCGATAAGGAGGCTGCAGTTAGCTGTTTCTTGATACTTCTAACATAAACATTCCGTGTTGTAGGGTATAGGGTGCGTTTTCTCTCTCTCTCTCTCTCTCTCTCTCTCTCTCTCTCTCTCTCTCTCTCTCTCTGTTGTTATTGTTGTTGTTCTTGAAACTTCTTTGCTTTCATTTGTTTATTTCACTGTTTAAGTCTGTAATTGTTTTCGTGGTGGTGGTGGTGGGTGGTTGGTTGGTTGGCTGGTTGGTTAGTTTATAGGCTACATACGTTGTATCATTTAGTACTGGTTTAATAGAATAGTAACCGTTGTGAAACAGAGAATCACTGTCGTTGTCATTGTCATCATCATCATCATCATCATCATCACCATCATCATCATCATCTCCCTCTCTCTTTCTTTTCACACACACACACACACACACACACACACACACACACACACACACACACACACATACGTACGCATGCACACACACACACACACACACACACACACACACACACACACACACACACACACACACACATACATACATACATACACCACGCACACACACGCACGCACACACACACACACACACACACACACACACACACACACACTCATATACACGCTTTTGAATTTACTATGTATATTCATGAAGCAAACAAAAGAATTCGGACAATGATGTCTTAATGTACTTTTTTGTAACATAGGCTTTTGTAACATATACATTATTTCATCATCTGATTTTGGTACGTGTTAAGAATGTCATATGTTGCATTTATGAAACCCTCTTCAGGTGTGGGGCTTTGTCCTTTGAATGAGGATTCGAATTCGCATTTCTCTCTCCCTTTCTGTCTCTCTCTGTCTCTGTCTCTCTCTCTGTCTCTGTCTCTCTCTCTCTCTCTCTCTCTCTGAGTGACTCTCTCTCAGTGACAAAACGGGCAGGCAGACACAAATTTAGGTTGAACCACAAAATTCAATATTCTGCGAAGAGTAAAAAAAAAAAAAAAAATCTGTTTAGCCCACATACAGACTGACGTGTGAAACTGCAATTGCTGAAGGGAGGACAACAGTTAAAAAAAAAAAAAATCAAAAAAATCAAACGAATTGCACTCGTTCCCCCTCCGACAGTGCCCCCTCCTCCTCCACACATCCCTCCTCTCTCTCGCCCCCCCCCCCCCCTCTCTCTCTCTCTCTCTCTCTCTCTGAATCTCACCGAGTCCTTTGTGAGCCCTGTACAGAGACTTGAAGACGACAGCGGTGTGTTGCGTCCTCCAAAATCTGATGTGAAGCGCGGTGACAGGTTATTGTCCTGCCTCGAGAAGGAGACGGAACATTTGGGGTTAGAGGTGAAGGAGGGAGGGGGAGGGAAGAACAGAGAGTGGGTGAAGTAGGGGGTGGGGGTGGAAAAGGGGGGGGGGGGGGGGGCACAGGAAGCTTAGAGAACGGGGAGAGGGTGATGGAGAGAGGGGAGGCTGGATGGAGAAAGAATGTTCCGTTGCTCAGTGGGGTGTTACAGTGGTGAAGATCTCTCTCTCTCTCTCTCTCTCTCTCTCTCTCTCAAAAGAGAAAAAAAGAGAAAAAGATTACAACTGCTGCTCGTGAAATAGGGCATACTGTGTAAATAAAACAAATCATTGAATCTATACACCATCATTTTGAAAACGTTTTTCAATTAAAGATTGAACGAATATATTGGATCTTGAAAACTGGCGAGCACGCATGCTGTCACGCGCTTCCGAACTGAGAGAGTCCGACTACCTGTCACGGACAGGCTAAAAATGGTCTGAAGGTGGCACACGATCAAAACACGTTCCCTTTTTCCTTATTCTTTGCGAAACAAAGGGAGACATTTATTGCGTTGACAAGTTTGCTTGAAACTGAGGTTAAAAACAGAACAGAACAAAACAAAAAGCAAAGAAAGAGACTCGAACGTTTTGTTAGGTTTGTCGAGGCAATCTTACAATTCGAAGTGACATTTAAAACACGTAAAGAATGGGTCAAAAAGAGAAAGGAAAAATACGAGGCAAGAAAAAAAAATTTAAAAGAAAAAAAAATGGGTGCGGTACTATCTTGCTGAACAATGTCACAAGCAGAAAATGAGAAGGTGTATAGGACCCTAACGCCAGAAACAGAAAAGAGGGTCCAACAGGATTCATAAACAAAACAGAATAACAGGATGGCTGCTACGTAAAATCACTGGTCATCATCAGAATTGGTCGGTGAGTAAGTATCCTCACCTCTCCTCCTATTTATTTTTCATTATTTATTAAACTATTCATGTACTCATTCATTTATTTATTCATTCGTTCGTTCGTTCGTTCATTCATTCATTTCTTCATTTATTTATTTCTACTTCGTTTTGATTATTTTTTTCTTTGCTCAGCAAAAAGTGTCTCAAACAGCTCTGTCGAAGTACACAAAAATAGTGGCATTGAAAAAAAAATCGTTTCCCCCTCTCGCTTCTTCGCAACTTTGAGTAAATCAGTGTGGTGAGTGGCTGCCTGGCTGGTCATGTCGTTTGGACTTGCCGTGCGTTGGGCAGTGTCCAGAGTCCGAGTGACTGAAGCAGCAGCTCCATTAGTCGCGCCTGTAGAACGGGCTGTCTTGTGTTGAAGGTGCTGGCTGTCAGTTCGTTTGGGCTGACTGACTACAGATTTCCTGGTGGCGGCGTTCCGTTTCCAGTTTGTCTTTTTCTTTTTTTTCCAGTTCAGGGTTGTCGTCTGCTTCTGAAACACAGTTGTGATTGCGAGAATATATTTACATTTTTATTTTTTCTCCCTCTGTGACTGTCATTTTTCTTCCGATTGATATCGTGGACAGGTTTCTTTTCCTTTGCTTTTTTCTTGTGGCATTGCACAGAGGGTATTTTCATTTAAAAAAAAAAACCTGCAACGTCACTCACACAAATTTATTATAGTAAAGCTGTTGTCTGTTTACGAACAGTATAGAAATTTGACCAAACGATTTTTTTTTCCCCTTTCCAACAGTCATAATTTACCTGTGAACATTATCATCCGTGAAGAATTCGTGCAAGAATTTGAAACGAGAGTATACCATTCCTCCGATTCATAAGCGTGCAGTTACATTTTTCAACAGCCTCCCGAAAAAGACGAAAAAGCATAATTCATGTAAAATAGACCCATAAGAACGCGCGCGGTTGGTTGGTTTGTTTTGTTTTCATGCAAGTTGACACGAAGTTTCTCTAGCCACGTAGGCTAGCTTTCTTGAATCGCTGTTACTGCTTTCCGCCTTGCTCTCGTTTTCTTTCTTTTACTCTGTTATGCTCTCTAATTGGTGGCACAGCTTATTGGAGCTTTTCTTTCTTTGTTTTTCCCCCCCCCCCCCCCCCCACACACACACACACATACTTTTTTCGGGGATGGGGGAAGGGGGGGGGGGGGGGGGGGGGGGGGAGGAGGGGGTGTTGTTTTCATAAGTGTCTAATCAAGCAAGCTGTTGTTCGAATGCTGAACCGCTTTAGTTCTCTTGTGCTGGCTAGATTTTTGTCTTAAAATGAGGCTGAGTATGCATGTTAGCCAGTGAATTGAAACAAAGAACCTGGTTCAGACAGGGAATTATGAAAGAAAACAGAACAATTTTCCAGCTATTTTCTCGAAGGGTGGAATGATTTTTTTTTCTTGCACAATTCAGTATTTTGATGACCTTGAGTTTTATTCCAGACAATTAAATGTGTTTCTAACGGACTAAATACTTCATTTGAAAACACTAAAATGAGTATGGGGGGTAAAAACAAAATTGAATCACCAACAGACTCGCAAGTGTAAGGCGAAGAACTGTCAACAGTAACACCAGTCAACAAGCGTTTCAACATGGCGGAAACGACCTCCACCGGCACGTCGAGGCTCAAGACCAAACAGTTCCATTGTGTCGGGGTCCCGTCGGAACAGTCTCAACCGTGCCTTGTCTCGGGACTCCAGCACCGGCGGTGGCACCACGTCGCGACGCAGCAGCGTCAGCCGCCAGCTGTCCCAGCACAGAGACAGCTTCGGGGACATCAAGGCCGGCATCCGCAGGTCGTCGTCCGGCGCCAGCTTCCAGCGCCTTATGAGCAAAGGTAGGCCCTAGCTGTTTGGTTGTAGGATACCTAAGTTCATTATCTGGGGTATCAAGTCAGTAGTCATTTGCGGAAACGGTCAGGTTCCTACAAAAAGTAATAGAAACGGTGTATAGTTGGCTGCTTTAGGGTTTAATTGACGTAGCATGGACCGGGAGACAAACAGGTGGCAGACAGACCAAAGCAGTTTTTTGTTGTTTTTTGTTGTTTTTTGCCAAGTTGTATCAAAAGAAACTGTTTTTTTTTTTGGTCGTGCAGTGGTTAGTAACACCGCCATGGTTATGTTTTTCGTCCACATTTCTTGGTTTATCTGTCCGTCAGCAGCAGTGTAGAAAAAATTCCTTTTAAATACTTTTTTCTCAAAACTTGAGGGGGGGAAAACGGAGTGAGGCCAAAGGATAAACAGAAAGTAAAGAAAGGAAATTGGAACAGGTCTGCACTAAAGGGCAGATCTAGGAATTCTTTTAAAATCAGGTTTCTTTGACATGGCGAGATAGGGCATTTTTCGATGTTTTCTAAATTTTTCAAGTAATAGTGCATGGACCCTAACGAAAAAAAAAATCCATATTAGTATTACAACTTTACAGATTTGGTGCGGACCTGCCCGGATCTAACCTTGATCCAGTTAGCAATAACATTCGTAGAGGAGGTGGGGGAGGGGGTGCATTTATTCAAATGCTGCACAGTAACAATTTGAGCGAAAACCTGCAACAATCATCGAAGTGTAGCTGAAACAGTGAGGACCTGTACAGGGTTTAAAGGCTGTGGGACAACTGTTCTGCCTTGGCGGAGGTATGTGCTCACCCGGTTCAAACGGTTTATTCACTTAGTTTATAAAACCCAGTCATCGCCCTAGACGAGTCCAGAGTGCAATGATCGACTTAAAGCTACTGCGGGTATGATTATATAATACAAACAGCCCAGTACCAATGGCAGATTGTTTGTGGCTGCGCGCGTTCGTGCTTCACCCCTTCCTTTGTGGTAGGGATTCTATATTCTACTTAAAGATGCCGATCCATCGGATCGGATGTTGTGGCTTCAACCGTGAAGTGAGCCAAGAAATGAGAGAGAGAAAAAAAAATCAATGTATTTCAGACAGGCAAGAGATGAAACAGGCCGGTGTGTAGACGCGATACCTCGACGGTGATTCGGCCTGCACTTTTCCCCGAGATGGAGTATGGCTGCCTTAATGGCGGGATAAAAAACGGTCATACACAAAAAACTCCACTCCCTTTACAGGGGGTGTCCGCAGGAGTATCAGCCTGCGTACGCAGAAGAAGAAGAAGAAGAAGGGCTGCACTCGTTTTGCCTTATTTAGAATAATGCAGTGTTTTACTGACTTTAAATAAAAGAGACATTGATAGCGATAAGTTACGATTCATTATCAAGTTCGACATTCGACAGAAACATTCCTAAAGAGTTTCTCTCTCTCTCTCTCTCTCTCTCTCTCTCTCTCTCAGTCTCTCTACACGATAGACCAATCAGTGTGAAC
>JADBJO010006266.1:60000-65000 GCA_016801955.1 Conus betulinus | reverse complement strand
TTAGACAGTTGAGTATTTACAGACAGGCTCAATAAGGTTCTTTTGAGAATTAATATTGTGTCTGAAAGTTGATTCTCCTTTTCTTCATATGCCCATCAAGGTACATGCCAGGTGGTTCCAAGCAAACATATTGAAATTAAAGAAATGGGATTATTTGGGGAAACTATTTGGTTCACAGACAGGGTCAAGGGTCAGTGCGGAGGCCTTAAATGTAACATCACTTACGGGGTAGCTAATTTTCTAGATAGTGAAATCCCTTCAGAGAGAGAGAGAGAGAGAGAGATGATTAGTGGGTTGTAGTTCATTTGATCTATTATCAATTCCATGTCAGTGTATGGCTCAAACGTATGCTACGCCTAAAACCCTTAAATGCATATATGTGATTTGTAACAAAATCCTAATTGTCGCGCGTGGCCTGTACTGAAGAGCATGCGAAAAAATGTCGGCAATTTCCCAGTGCAGCTCAGTTTTCAGTGCGTAAATAGAAAATGCGGGGTGCAACCGCGGCTGCGTTTGCGGCCGCAATTCCGCGCGGATTTACGGGCGAATGACGGCCGGAATTCCACGGGAACTTTCTGACCAAAGTAACGAAGAGATGACCGAGCAATTACGGCACATTAGGGCCATTTGGCGTTCCATGTGGCTCAGGTGCTCCAGTCTGAGGTTGTGGCCGGCGGACGAAGAATGTGTGGCTATAGATCGAGTTACAGTCTTTATCAATGCTGGCTGGCCGAGCTTGAGATTGGCATCAATCTGTCTCGAGAGACACACGGTGTTGCGCCGTGGGTTTGTCAGCTGTGGAGTTGCAGCGCCTGCTGTGGCTGAAGAGCCCAATCCTTGAGTGGCAGACTCTGTTGCAGTTGCTGCAGCTGAAGTCTTGGTCATCACTGTCTGTGGGTGCCAACGCAATTCTTTGCCATCTGCAGTGCCTCCGTTCTTCCCGCTGGGCCTCTTTCCTCTGCTCTGCTGTTTGATGCCGGCCTTGATGGTGGACCACCAGTTGACTCGGTCAGAAGCTGCTGTCTTCAGATCTGCTGGGTAGAGACTGCCTGCCATCATGTCACGCTTGCATACATCCTTGTAGCATAGGCGAGTCGTCCTGTGGGTCTGGAACCTGTAGCCAGCTCACCGTACAGCATGTCCTTTGGGATTCGACCATCAACCATACAGCTGATGTGGCCAAGCCAGCACAGGCGTCTCTGTGTCAGCATGGCGAACATGCTATGCATCCCAGCCTGAGCCAGGACATCCTTGTTGGTGATACAGTTCTGCCGAGTAATGCCCAGGAGTCTTCTGAGGCAGCGCAGGTGGAGGCATTCAGTCTGCTTTCTTGTCGAGAGTACAGGGTCTATGCTTCGCTTCTTCCGTATAGAAGAGTGCTCAGCACGCGGGCTTGGTACACTTTCATCTTGGTGTATGACGTTAGCATGGCGTTGTCCCAGACTCCCTTCGCAAGATGGGCCATCGCTGTTGCTGTCTTGCCAATCTGCATGTTCAACTTGGCGTCCAGAGAGAGGTTGCTGGAGATGGCAGAGCCCAAGTAAGTGAAGTCGACCACTTCGAGGGTGTGATTGCCAATGGAGATGCAGGGAGTGCTGCTGATATCTTGGCCCATGAGGTTTATTTCTTCAGGCTGATAGTGAGGCTGAACTCGGTGCAGGCATTAGCGAAGCAGGTGATGAGCCGTTGTAGCGCCTCCTCTGTGAGAGCGGCTTCATTTGCGAAGAGCATCTCCATGATGATGACTTTCAGCACCTTCCAATCCATTGTATAAGGGTGAAGAAGCCTGACTTACTGAAAGCGATGAACAAGGGTCGTCTCTGCTCGCGGCAATTCTCTTGCAGCTGCCTCAGGGAGAATATCATGTCGATCGTCGACCTCGCAGCTCTGAAGCCGCACTGTGCCTCTGGGCACACACTGTTCAGTGAGCAGCTGCAGCCTGTTGAGGACGACATGGACGAAGGCTTGCCAACGATGCTGAGGAGGGATATTCCGCAATAGTTATTGCAGTCGCTGCGGTCCCCTTTGTCCTTGTACAGCATGATAATGTTTGCATTTCGCATGTCCTGGGGTTCCTTCCCCAACACTGCAGGAGTGACTGGGGCGAGAACCCTCCTTGCCGACTTTGATGACTTCTGGAGGAATGCAGTAGCTACCCGGAGCTTTAGCAAAGCGAGTCGATGGCCTTGCTGAGTTCCTTAATGGTGGGTGGGGTATCGACGTAGATTTCAGAGGAGCGATCTTGATGGCGCAAGGTCTTCATGCCTTTGTACATGGAGCGGAGGTCGGCGGAGATCTGGATGCCCTGGCACAGGTTAAGCAGCACTTATTGGTTCATTTACGGGCGATCCGTTGAGTGTTGTTGCGAGGTTTTTCGGAGTGTGGCTAGCGTCTTTTTCGAGGGCTCTCTCTTGTGTGATCAGGAAGTATGGTTCGCTTGGCAGCAATGGCAGGCTCCATCTCCACGATTCCTGCTTCGTACCAGTCTTCACTGGGAACATTCCTGCCAAACCATACCCACTCGTTTCTTGCCTGTGGTGGACCAAAGACAGCTATCTCAAACCCTCAGGCGGCTGATGTCGCAAGTTCACATTGCGTTCCGGTGAAACGGACACAAACAAAGCCGGCTTGGAATTTGATAATCAGTGATCATGAGAACGTTAACGGCAGCTTCAGAAAGTACTTACTGAAAGTGTGTTAGAAGTCTTCTTCTTTTTCGTGTCTTTTTCGAGTGTGTGTGTGTGTGTGTGTGTGTGTGTGTGTGTGTGTGTGTGTGTGTGTGTGTGTGAGAGAGAGAGAGAGAGAGAGAGAGAGAGAGAGAGAGAGAGAGAGAGAGTGTGTGTGTGTGTGTGTGTGTGTGTGTGTGTGAAGAAGGTGGCTAAGATGGAAATAATGGGTGGGAGTGTTTTCTACAAACATTCCTCCCCCATGGATCTCAGTAATCCGCGTTTGATGGCATCAGCTTCAAACTAAAAGCACCGCACTAGTACAATCACCACATATGATTCCTTCTTTCCTTCTTTACCCATTGAATACTCTCGGTCTCATTCAAACTCTTTCGGAGTTGCGTCGAGGTGGCAACAACAAAACACACGGTAACCTAATTTGTATGCTCAGCAGGTTTCACATATGTCAGAACCGGTACTTTTTTCAGTTTATTTTGTTTTCAGAACCATTAAAATCATTTAGAAAATGAGTACAGGAATTCAAACCTACTTAATAAGTTATGGATAACCTTGACCAATGTCAAAATCAGAATTGCTATGTTCGGTGAAATAAGTATATTCGGCTTTGGCAGTCTTGATACATCCTTCAATCGAAGCAAAAGTGACTGATCTTCAGCTCTTCTTTGTCCAAAGCCTGCCATAGATAAAATACGAAGTTAAACCAAGACCTTTATAGGACCTTTCACAATCAACATACATACACTCTCCGTTTGTTTAACGATTGGAGTTTTATTTGTTTCAAGCCCTGCTTAAAAAGTTCAGGACGGGTATGGGAACACGTTGGGGGATGGAATTTCACCCACAAAAAATGTAATGTCCTTACCTGCTCAACATCGAGAGACCCAATCAACTTCAACTACAAACTTAAAGGACATACCCTGGACTATGTCGACAGCTCGAAATACCTTGGCGTGGACATAAGGAGTGACCTCAACTGGAAAGACCACGTTACAAGAGCCACTAACAAGGCCAACAGCATGGTAGGCTTCCTGAAAAGAAACCTGAAGATCTCCAATAAAGCCACCAAAACCAATGCTTACCTAACACTGGTACGCCCTCACTGGAGTATTGCTCATCAGTGTGGAGTCTGTACAAAGCAGGCCAGAAGAAAAAAAGATCGAAATGGTGCAAAGAAGAGCAGCCCGATATATATGCAACAAAAATATGACTGGACCAGCAGCGTAACAGTCATGCTGCAAGATCTGGAATGGGAACCCCTTGAAGCACGAAGAAACAGGCAGAGGCTAACCTTCATGTACAACATCGTCAATGGCGCTGTGGACATACCTCCTGACAAATTCCTCAAGAAAGGACCCTGCCAAAACCAGATCAAACCACAAACACAAATTTGCCATCTCGGCACTTCCTCTGACCCATACAAGTACAGCTTTTTCCCATCAACCCATCCCAGCCTGGAACTCCCTGCCTGCAACAGCAGCAGAGGCTCCCTCCTTGGTATCATTCAAGAGGGAGCTGAACAAAATCCCAGCCTAGATCCCTACCCCAACTAGCCTAACAGTAAATGATGGGCAGGGTTGTGCCGGTCCAGGTCACGACCTGGGGGTCGCCACGATTACCGGGTAAGCCTCCCCAGATACTTATTAGGCTAGTTGAGTCCCCCCCCCCCCCCCCCCACCCCCCCCTTTTATTTTTATTTTATTTTATTTTTTGTTTTTGTTTTGCCTGCCGCAACACGCTGCCCCGGAGCTGAACTCAGGGGTATGCGTTTGGGATACTAAGGCGACTTTACAGCTCTTTAGCTATCCTTTTGTTGTCCGTATTAGATCTTTGTTTATCTTACGCCCGTGTGCACACAGGTCAATAATAGTCAACTATGATGGCTGACCTACAAATTTGAAGATTTGAAGGGTATTACATGCATCATATGGGCAAATGGAAGATTAACTGCACAATAGTTGGAAAGCACAGCTTTCACTGGAACATGTTTTCATTTTTCTTTTTAACGGTTTAGAAAAAGATTGTGGGTTATGCGCTTGCCGTTGAAGTGGAAATCCCCCCATGCACCACGTTACTAAATATAGTTACAGTTTCCCGTTGTGACCCAGCGCGAGCAAACGCGTTGGTCACGTTCGTTTCGCGCAGCTGCTAGCCGTCGGAATCAAACCGACTGACAGACGCAAAGAACCCGCTTCGGAAGTTGGTTTTCGCTTTCACATGGCGGCTTTGGTAGGATAAGCACCGCACCTGTGTCGACGATCATGAAACAATTGACCTTTAGTGAACACTTTGTGAACAGGCCAGACAAACAGCATC
>JADBJO010006266.1:52500-55000 GCA_016801955.1 Conus betulinus | reverse complement strand
GTGAACTTGTTGACTTGGCAGCCAAACTCTGCGATGACCCCCCCACACACACAGCTCCTCACATTCACATCCACACTGACACATAGAGACAGATCTATGTATATCATTTTTTGCTGCCTCATTTCTGTAGATTAAATCAAATGGCCACACTGATTGCTCTTGGCGTCATGTGATTTGGAGAATCCCCAGCTGCAGGAAACTGAACATGGGATATCATGAGGTAAACATGTGGAAAACTACTCTGGCCTGAGTCTCTTTTAGATCAGTTGGATAATTGAAGTTGTGTTGGAAAGATATCTATATATTGTAAAAAGGTTTGTAAACCTACGTTTTCAACAAAGTAGACCTCTCTGTCTGTCTGTCTGTCTGTCTCTCTCTCTCATTCACATACATGCATGCACACATGCATGCACACAGGCATGCATGCACACACACACACACACGCACACACATGCACACACACACACACACACACACACACACACACACACACACACACACACACACATGCATAGTTGCTGTCTGTTTTAGTGGTGGGTTTTTATCATGGAAGTTCGGCCAGTGTCATGTCAAAATTGTGGAACTGGTGTGTTTACAGGGCTCCAGTAAAGTAGACATGATACTCAGCATCCAGTTTAGTCAGTCTAAAACTTTCTGAGCTTGACAAGTCTCCAAGTTAAAGTAATCAGTGTTAATTAATTTGAATCAACATCTTGGCTGCTGTGAATGACATTTTGCCTGCTAATGACTTCGGCTGGAACATCTGCATTGAGCAAAGAGAATGTGTGAGTCTGTCAGTCAATGCACCCCAAGAACACACTGTGTGTTTTGCTGTTATGAGCCCTTCAGATGCCAGTGGGGTCAGTTTCTTACACTTTTCAGCCATGCATGCACACACAGGTAAGCACGCATGCATCCATCCACATTAGAGATCAGCAGTTTGAATGGCCATTGTGTGATCAGTGCTTTGTTTAAAAAGTCACCAGCCAGAAATATAATTGTCGTAAGTCTGAAAATCAAATTTTACAGGAGACGGGGAAAAAAAAAACAACTTATTTTTATCCTGCAGATATACCATGAGCTGAGTTACAAGTATTTTGATTACAGGATCTTTATTTTTTAGGATAATTTGATCGGGACTTAGCTAAGATATGCCCTTGGCCTGCTCTTATGAATAAAAAAAAATCATTCAAAAATGCAAAAATTCGAGCTATGGCAGTTGTATTTCTAGGCAGTAATGTTTGAATGGCAGTTGTGGTATCAATCCTTTGTTTACAAGTTTGAATGGCAATTGTGTGATCAGTATTTTGTTTACAAGATAGGGAGAGGATGGGATGGGAGATCAGAGAAGGGGGAGGAGACGGAAGAGGTGGGACACAGGAAAGAGATGGGATGGGATGGGAGGGAAAGAGAAAGAGTGGGGGGGGGGGGGGGGGGGGGGGGGGGGGGGGGGTCTGTCTCACTTTCTCTCTCACTCACAGGAGTTGTGAGGAGGGGAACAGGAAAGGAAGAGAAGGTGCAGTACTTAGTTGGTTGCCTAAGATGCTTATCCAGTAAAAGCCAACAAATTTTCTCTGTCTGTCTGCCTGTTTGTCTGTCTGTCTCTGCCCCCAGGAAGGAGTTTTAAGAATAAAAGTCTCTGACGCATCTTGTGGAGAAATCCTCTTAACAGGATCACTTAATCCTCCTGATAAGGCCATTACATACTCTTCTGCTGTTCTGTGCAAGCTGATTATGTTCTTCTCCCTCAATCTCTCTCTGTCTGTCTCTTACAGTTTGTGTGCAGGCAAGTGTGTGTGTGTGTGTGTGTGTGTGTGTGTGTGTGTGTGCGTGTGTGTGTGCGTGTGTGCATGTGTGTGCATATGTATATGTGTTCCCTTTTGGAATTAGTTTGTGTTGTTTGACAGCCAAAAAAGGAGAAAAAAAAAAGAGAGAAGGTGGGACACAGGGGAAAGAGATACTGGTATTTTTTTTGTTGGCCCTTCCTGTCTTCCAATGATTTTTTCATGCAAGTCTTGTGTGTGTGTGTGTGTGTGTGTGTGTGTGTGTGTGTGTGTGTGCATGCGCATAGGTGTGTGTGACACATGAGTGTGTGTTGTTTGTTCCTTTTGGAATTAGCTTGTGTTGTTTGACAGCCAAAACCAAAATTAAAAAAAAAGGGAAGGTAGGAGGGGATGTGTGTGTGTATGTTTTGTGTGTGTGTGTGTGCGTGCACACATACGTATGTGTGACACATGAGTGTGTGTTGTGTGTTCCATTTTGGAATTAAATTGTGTTGTTTGACAGCCAAAAAAGAAAAAAGGTAAGGTAAGAGGGGATGTGTGTGTGCGCGCACAGTGAGGGAGATTATGATCCAGGCAAACTGGGTGAAAAAGTTAGTGTATTATCTACTTAATCTTGATCGATGAACACTGAGTCATATGCATTATACTTCATATGCACTAATTACCAGAATTTAATTTGTTGCATGCATGGCTATGCAATGCTTAATTTGGCATGC
>JADBJO010006266.1:0-47500 GCA_016801955.1 Conus betulinus | reverse complement strand
CACAGAAGCATTGATTGGTCCTAGCATTATTTGCCCATGTGTGGACACAGGGGGCTCCTCCAGTGAAGATTGTTGTGTCTTGGTCTTCTAGAAGTTCCATGCTGCTGATTTCCTCTCTCTTAGTTTACATTGTGTGTTCTGCCCTGTAAAGTTTTTTCTTTTTCTCGTTGAATCGAGCTTTCTTCACTGTTACTGGCTGTTTCTGTATGACCCATTCACTGATCTTTTGTCTAGAAGTTCTGTTCATCTTTTTTTTGTATTTTTACAATCTATGACATGCCTCCTTGTATGTGTAGAAATCTGGCAACGAGGTAGAGGTACTGTGGTAGACATTAGCTGCCTAATTTGCGAGTTTGTCTATATGCTTTTTTTCATGCATTTTTTGTGGCACTGCTAGGTTTTTCAATAATTTTTTAAAGTAAGTTTTGTTGTTGTGATGAAATAAGCAGAACAGCTCAGCAGAGTCTTGTGTTATCTACCTAAGGAGTGTGTGAAGAATAATGATAGGCCAAGTTCAAAATGCCAAAACAAATGAAGCTCTGAACCTCCAGATGAGCGTGACAAACACTGAAGCAGCAAGCAACCAAAGACGATCCATAGATCAAGGCTTGATGCTTCAGTGTTGATGTTCATCGGATGGCTCAGTGCTTCAGCTTCACCATTTGCTTTTGTGGTGTGACCTCTGCCTGCAGTCATTATACTTTGAAACTTGATTTATTTACTTTATTTCAAGTAACTGTTATCTCATGTTGCATAGTTTGTTGAGCTCTAGTTACTTACCTTTCATTTCTTTTGGATTATCAAACATAGGTTTAAGTATGATTCTTTGCTCTGACTATTTTGTGACTCACTTTAGGTCATTTATTTCGTTATATCGCTCTCGTCCATTCCTCTCCCAAACCCCTTTCAGTGTTTGTTGGACTGTGATGTTTACCCTGCAGTGTTGGAAGCACCACATGTAATAGGTGATGTTCTACACTAGGCACTGGGGGAAGACTACCCTGCAGTGTTGGAAGCACCACATGTAATAGGTGATGTTCTACACTAGGCACTAGGGGAAGACTACCCCACAGTGTTGGAAGCGCCACATGTAATAGGTGATGTTCTACACTAGGCACTGGGGGAGACTACCCACAGCGTTGGAAGCACCACATGTAATAGGTTCTACACTAGGCACTGGGAGAGGACTGACTGCCCTGCAGCGTTGGAAGCACCACATGTAATAGGTGATGTTCTACACTAGGCACTGGGGGAAGACTACCCCACAGTGTTGGAAGCACCACATGTAATAGGTGATGTTCTACACTAGGCATTGTGGGAGGACTGCCCCACAGTGTTGGAAGCACCACATGTAATAGGTGTTGTTCTACACTAGGCACTGGGGGAAGACTACCCCACAATGTTGGAAGCATCACATGTAATAGGTTCTACACTAGGCACTGGATGAGCGCTGTCACTATTGCTGAAGACCAGGCTTGCATTCAGACACATACGCCATCCCTCCATCCCCCCAATTTCAGTCCTGCCAGTTTAAGTGAAATGGTATTCATTGTAGTTATGATTGATGTTTGTGTGTATGTGTGTTTTGCTTGTCCTTGAAGTGGTCATCATACCATGTGGGGTTATCATTCCATAACTAGTCAGCCACACATGTTCCTTTACAGACTTAGTCCTCAGCAATATGCAGCAGGGTGGTGATTGCTGTGAGTGTGTTCAACACATTATTTCAGTGGCCAGTAAGGGAATGCTGAGAACGGATGCTCATAATGGCATGAAAATGATCAGCATGTTGAACTTCCTACTGTCTCAGAGTAACTGTACTTGCCTTGTGAAAATAAGGAAGTGAGCAGACTGTTCCAAGGAATCTGTTTTTCTCTTTCATGTGCTGGGAGAAAATTCTGATGGTGAATGGGGTAGATACAGTACCACTTCTGGCTGACATTGCCAAAAGCTTTTGGAATGACTGAACATTGCAGCACCAACCAGTATGCATGTATGTAGATGGCATGCTGAAGTTTGGAGAGAACAGTTTGATTCATATAGTGGGTTTGGCAACAAAACTGCACAGGGAAAGAAGAAACAGAAAGGGTAACAAGCCTTTATTGCCAACTACACAAATACATGGTCTTTAATCGAGCACTGCAAGATAGACTCTTAACATGTGTTGTGACATTGTTTGATTATGGCTGCATTTGTCCATAAAGATCGGTCTTTATGCCTGGTTTTTGAGAACTGTGTCCCTGGAAGTTGCAGAGGCGGTAGGCATCTCTTAGCTCGTGCTTAGGGAGGAGGTGAGCTCTGCAACGTGTGTCTGCATTGTCCACCTGTATGCTGTTTCTTTTTTTTTTTCTTTCTGCATATGCAGGCTGATACTCCTGCAGACACTGCCTGTACTGACAGTGGAGTTTTGTGTGCATGACCATTTTTATCCATGTCATTAAGGCAGCCATACTCCATCTTCGGGGAAGGTGCATGCTATGTGTAACATGTCATCCATACCAATGGCCAAACTGGCCTTCTCTTCTGAAAGTTTGATGATGGGATTTTACGTGTGTGCAAGATGTTATGCGTGCGTTCACACATGGAACCTCGGTTTATAGTCTCATTCGAAGGACTGTATGGGGCATGGAGTCAGAATGAATGTTAACGCCGAGGGAAAAACTCCCCTGTACCGAAATTCGAACCCATAACCCCAGGATCACGAGTCTGGCGCTCTACTAACTGAGCTCTACCCAGAGCTGTGATTGAGATGCTGACAGAAATGCCAAATGACCCCTGTCACACACATGCCAGGGATGCTGCTTCTGTTGCTAATTTCTGTAACTAGTGATCAAGGGATGACGTGACATATGAAACAGAAAAAAAAAATCAGAGTGCTTTGTTCCCAGAATTTAAGCTACCTAACTGACAGAACGTGGAAAAGGCTGCAATGTATATCAAAAACCTAGGTGGTAGGTGGAGGAGGGATGGTAATAGGGGTGGAGTTGGTGGGAAAGTGTGTGTGTGTGTGTGCGCGCTAGATTTGAGGGGAGAGGAAGACATGTCAATAGTGTGTGTGTGTGTGTGTGTGTGTGTGTGTGTGTGTGTGTGTGTGCACAGATGTGTGTGAGACTTTTTTCATAACAAGTGGATATTGATTGTTCCAAGAAGTAAAAGTGAAGCAAGGTTGTTTGACCTAAAGTGTTATGAGCTGGTCAAAAAAGAGAGAATATTACTGACAAGGCGA
The DNA here is from genome assembly GCA_016801955.1 of Conus betulinus. Classification (NCBI taxonomy): domain Eukaryota; kingdom Metazoa; phylum Mollusca; class Gastropoda; order Neogastropoda; family Conidae; genus Conus; species Conus betulinus. The sequence goes on along the minus strand of JADBJO010006266.1, from coordinate 44,274 downwards.
TATTACTTTCCCTTATTATCACTTGGTGTAAATTCAGATCAGGAGAAAACTTGAAGTGAGTCAATTTGACAATGAAGAGGCTTGGAACACTGTGGTAAAAAAAAAGGTGGTCGAATTTTCCAGTCGAATACAGGTGGTTTTATATATAGTGTGACCAGAGGATGCCCAACAGTTTTCATTATCTCAGGTTCATCACTTTTTCAGTGTTCAAAGGCTTGTGAGTGCATGTGTGTGTGTGTGTGTGTGTGTGTGTGTGTGTGTGTGTGTGTGTGTGTGCATGCATGCATGCATGCATGCGTGTGTGTGTGTGTGTGTATAGAATTTCACAAGTGAGGCCATCCTGTTAGTCAAATCAATCTACAGCGGGACAGAAGAAAAAAAAAAAGTAGAATAATGGGGTGAAAATCTGTTGCCCTCCAGTTTTTGGCGCACAAGAAAACCGCTTCCTGAAATAAAGTCATTTCTTTGGCCATACATGCAATAATTCACACTGCCCCAGAGCAACCAGCACACACTCTAATTTACACATGGTTTGCTGTATACACTGGGCCATTGTCCAAACTTCACACACTGCTCTCAATGCACACCCAGTCAGCCTGTGAGGACACTTGTTTTTTTTTGGTTTATTTTAGTGAACTTGCAAAGGATGGCAAGCCCACCTGGTGATGTTTCATTTTCAACTGTGTATGAGCTTAGCTATATGTAGCTTCACTCCACTTTTGAAAATCACTTTTTGTGAAAGAAAAAAAAGAAGAAAAAAAAAAAAAGAAGAAAATTGCTGACCTCTTTATATCTTTTTAGTACTAACAGATAATAAGTCTTACAAAAAATGAATAGATTACTGTCCTAGCAATATATGGCCTCTCTCACGTATGTTGTGGATGATTTCCCATTTCTTATTGAAAATCGTGTGTGTGTGTGTGTGTGTGTGTGTGTGTGTTTGTGTGTGTGTGTACACTTATTCACTCATGCCTTTACTTTTTTTTTCTCTTGTAAACATTTCTGCCTTTACATTTTACCTAATAAGGAATTTTAGTGTTAAAAAAAGAAAAATTCGCAATAGAATACCAATATGTGTATTAGTGTTGAAGAAAAAGAAAACGGGGAAAAGAGATGGAGAAGGTGAAGGACGATGAAAGCTAAAGGGACAGAAGTGGAAGAGGAGACCGTTCAAATGACACCTGAAGCTGCTGATATGTTAAAGCATTGGTTCTCACTCTTGCCACTTCTGTCTCCAGGCCCTTGGCAGGAAAATGGCCTAAAATGGCATGGAGAATATAGGTGCTATGTGCTTACATTATGGGATGAATGATGACAGTTGTTACTGGGTTTTTATCGGTTTTGCTCATTTGTTTATTTACGTGGATATTCATTGAGAATTTTTGCTTCATGTCACAGGTATGGCCTATGGTCAGCTGTCAACACTTCCACCCGTGTATGGCCTCTATGTCTCCTTCTTTCCTGTGATATTATACTTCTTCCTTGGTTCTTCAAGCCATGTCTCAGTTGGTGAGTTAGTGAACAACGCTAATGAAAACAAAAAGAAAAAAAAAATAAGAAGGAAATCAGTCTTTCTTTCTTTCTTTTTTTTAGTGTCCACAATCATCACGTTGTTGATATTCTGACACTTTTGTGTGTATGACCATTTTTTTTTCTCCCCATTAAGGCAGCCATACTCCAACTTCAGGAAAGGTGCATGCTATGTGTAATGTGTCATCCATACTAACGGCCAAACTGACCTTCTCTTCCGAAAGTTGGTGATGGGATTTACATGTGTGCAAGATGTTGTGCGTGCGTGCGTTCACACGTGGAACCTCGGTTTATAGTCTCATTTGAAGGACTGTGTGGGGAATGGAGTCAGAACCAATGTTAACTCCAAGGGAAAAATCCCCCTGTACTGAAATGGCCCGGCAGAGGTGGGAACCCGCACCCCCAAGATTAGGAGTCCAATGCTCTACCAACTGAGCTATTCCGGCCCCCCTGACCCCCCTGTGACTGTAGGCAGTGTAGGGGGAAAATTTCCTGACAAACTCCATTTTTAATTAACTGCATAAATGTTCTGTGTTTTCACAATGTTGCTGAACAACCTGTTTTGATGATGTTGAACTTGTAATGTGTTTTTTTGTTGTTGTTGTTGTTTTTCACAGTTTTACATGAGTGAAGGAAAGGTAATGTGAGGAGCATTGACACTGTAATGAATGTAAATTGCTGCAATGTGAATTTCTGTCTCCTGATCAAAATACAGTGGCTTTTTTTTGTTCTCATGCTTGTGTTTAGTATTTTGAAAACCATGCCCATTTTAGTATTGTGACTTTTCACAAAATTAGAAATGCAAACTGTACACAGAAAACAGGGAGACAGAGGATATGAATTAATCTTTTTTCCCCTTTATTTATTGAATTGAGGATTCACCCAGAGTACACATGTTTTGAGTTTTTGTTTGTTTTTTTTTGCTTCATTTCAATTATGTCATGATGTTAACCCATGCAGTGTCAGAAGTTCACCAAACCCAGCATTTCCACGCACCATCTCATTTTACGGTCACTCTCCTTAGATGCTTTTATATTTCTGAAACCATTCAATCTCTGCTTTTCGGATATGTATTTCTGCATATCTTGACATTTCTTATTTTATTTTACAGTCTGTAAATTTAGAATTTCAGAAGCAGAAGAGTGCAATCTGATCAGCTGAGGCATTTCGTATTTTATTTTACAAATCGTAAATGTAGAATTTTAGAGGCAAAACAGTTGACTCTAACATCCTATCGGATGTTGAAACTAAGAAATGACGTGAACAATGTGGCAGGAACGTTTGCTGTGGTGAGCCTGATGGTGGGATCTGTGGTGGACAAAGGCATGACGGCTCAGGGCATCTCTCTCCGCACCTGGAATGAAACAGTGGAGGATAATGGCAACCTGACCTACAAGCACATGGACAACAGCGCTGAGGTCCTGGAGGCCAAGCTGGGCTTTGCCATGGCTGTCACCTTTGCTGTGGGCTGTGTGCAGGTGACTGTTCTCCACAAGGCATTTCTCTGTGCTGTACTGTCCTCTTCAACGCATTTCTCTGTGCTGTACTGTCCTCTTCAAGGCATTTCTCTGTGCTGTACTGTCCTCTTCAACGCATTTGTCTGTGCTGTACTGTCCTCTTCAAGGCATTTCTCTGTGCTTGTACTGTCCTCTTCAAGGCATTTGTCTGTGCTGTACTGTCCTCTTCAAGGCATTGTCTGTGCTGTACTGTCCTCTTCAAGGCATTTGTCTGTGCTGTACTGTCCTCTTCAACGCATTTGTCTGTGCTGTGCTGTCCTCTTCAACGCATTTCTCTGTGCTGTGCTGTCCTCTTCAACGCATTTCTCTTTGTTGTACTGTCTGTCCTCTTCAAGGCATTTCTCTGTGCTGTACTGTCCTCTTCAAGGCATTTCTCTGTGCTGTACTGTCCTCTTCAAGGCATTTCTCTGTGCTGTACTGTCCTCTTCAAGGCATTTCTCTGTGCTGTACTGTCCTCTTCAAGGCATTTCTCTGTGCTGTACTGTCCTCTTCAAGGCATTTCTCTGTGCTGTACTGTCCTCTTCAAGGCATTTCTCTGTGCTGTACTGTCCTCTTCAAGGCATTTCTCTGTGCTGTACTGTCCTCTTCAAGGCATTTCTCTGTGCTGTACTGTCCTCTTCAAGGCATTTCTCTGTGCTGTACTGTCCTCTTCAAGGCATTTCTCTGTGCTGTACTGTCCTCTTCAAGGCATTTCTCTGTGCTGTACTGTCCTCTTCAACGCATTTCTCTGTGCTGTACTGTCCTCTTCAAGGCATTTCTCTGTGCTGTGCTGTCCTCTTCACACATTTCTCTGTGCTGTGCTGTCCTCTTCAAGGCATTTCTCTGTGCTGTGCTGTCCATTTCTCTGTGCTGTGCTGTCCTCTTCAAGGCATTTCTCTGTGCTGTGCTGTCCTCTTCAACGCATTTCTCTGTTGTTCATCTCATGGTTGTCGGCTCCTGTGTTTTGTTGCAGTTGCTGCAAAGTAGCTGTTGGCTAGAAACTTAATAAGTTGGATGACTATGAAGCGGAACAGTGGTGTATTGAGCTGTTTGCTTGTTTAGGTTATGTCAGATTGGAAAGAATGCAAACTGTAGTTCTTTGAACAAAACCTGTGAAAGAAGTCTGTACTTTGTCTGGAAAAAAGAAGATGTGGTGTTTTTATAATTTAAAGCTGAACAAGAATTTTTTTATGTCTTGTGTTTGCAGTATGATGTAAATCTGTTCTCAAGTGAGAAGGTGGCTGGGTGTTGTGGAAATGTATTTATTGGGGTATATTTACCCCCCCATTGTGTGTAAGGAATTATAGGCGAAAACATTTGTTCGCAAGGGGTTTCTTCTCTGAAGGCCTGCTGTCCAGCTCTCCATAGCCTACAGGTTTTCCTACCATTCAGCTGTGCAATAGCAAGACTGAACAAGTGCAAGATTTGAGAAGGTGTGCAACAATTATTACATGACGGAGAGAGAGAGACTTGAAGACAAAAAGAGTGGTCAGAGAAACAGAGGAGTGTAGCAAAATCTCTGTGAGAGTGGCATTGCAAGTAAAGCAAGTATCACTACCATCATCACCATCACAAGCAGAAACATCACATACAAAACAAGTTTTACAGATTTACAAGATAAAGTTAATGAATTAGTCTTTGAATTTGTAGACCTCTCGTTAAATCCTGGTGGCAGTTGATTGTTGATGGGTGTTCCATTGACTTAGAACAAAATATCCCGTATGCTTGTTATTTATCACAAATACTTCCACTGCCAACAGAGAATAGCTGGAGTGGATCATTTTATACAGTGTGAGGTATCTGACCTGCAGTCCCTGCATGTGTGATGTGGATTGTGTGTCAGTTGCTGCTGGGGTTGTTGAGGCTGGGCTTCCTGACGGTCTACCTGTCAGATCCCCTCATTAGTGGCTTCACCACCGGAGCTGCCTGCCACGTCTTCACCTCGCAGATCAAACACATCTTGGTGTGGACATTGGACGCTACTACGGGCCCTTCAAACTGATTTATGTCAGTATGTCTGTATCTTGTGTTTGTATCACATTCTGTGTGACTTCAGTTTGTTTGGCTGATGCTTTCATCAGTCTGTCCGTAAGACTTCCTCTAGCTTCATCATTTCCTGTCTTCAGACTTTCTTTTATGGTTAATTTGGTAATCACAGTCATGAGAAGTATTACTGTAAAGAGCTAGTTCTGTTTATATATTTGTTTCTGGTATAACTGCATTTATGCATGTGTGTTTACTTATGCGCATGCTTTATGCATGAAGTGATGGCATAGTGATTAAACTCTTTGATTGACTTGAATAGAGAAGTATCATATTCCATTATTCTTAAATTCAATATCTGGTTCAATTGAAATGCTGCATGACTAGTTTAAGACACGTTAGCAGATGTTTTGAAAAATGTAGTCCAAACATTGTGTATTGGAAAAGATGTGGATGTTGACAGGGAGTATTTGCAGAATTGTGAGACATTTAGTTTACTCAAAAAATGAAATGTTTGATGAATTAGAAATATGAATGTTTCCAATGTCAAAAACACACTCACACATACATAGACACACGCATGCACACTCACACACACACACACCAGCGCTCAAAAGCACTGTGGTCAGTGTATATCTTGTGGCACATTAAATGCATTGAAGTGTGTACCAGTGCACTGGTGTGTACTTTCAGTAGAAGAGTTTGTTGTGTTACAGTCCTACCGTGATTTCTTCGTCAACATCCCAACAACAAATGCTGTGACGTTGATAGCATCACTGGTGTGCATGGTGGTGCTGATAGTGGTCAAGGAATACATCAACAACAACCCTAAGATCAAGCCCAGGCTCAAGATGCCTGTCCCGATAGAGCTTGTGGTGGTGAGTTTGCCTTCCACTGCTTCAGTATTTGGTTTATTCATTGTTTTGGTTGTGGATGGTTGGTTTGTGTGCTTGTTTGATCAGCAACAGAACCATGCAGTTTGTACTGCACCTTTTTTATGTGTGTTTTACATGCTTCTCTCAGTTGGCTGGCACTCAAACTTTCTCTCTTCTTTCCATTTTTTCCCCATGTTCTATTTCTCTCTCTCTCTCTTTTGTTTTTTAATGTAGAACAGTCACATAGAATATTCTTTGTCTGTTTGTTTTGATTGAACAGTTACATTCTACATTACTGTGCAAATATCTTGGTAGTTGTTGCTTGAGTATGTTGTTGCTTTACTTCATATGTGTTTTTGAGTTTTGTGTTGCTTGTCAAAAAAACATTTTAAATTACTGTTTTTGCTCCAGCAGTGAATGGAATATGAGGTATACAAATAAGAACTATGTTATTGTCCAGCCTAAATCAGGAAGAAGGACACTTTACTAGAGGCAGATTGTTGCCGTTCAACCAACAGGGAATAACCTGCAGATTGACTGAAAGTGTGAATAACTGCCAGTTTAACCAAGAGAAACATTCATGGAATTTGAACCAATTGTGCCTGGTTGCCTGCATGCACCAGTGGGGGGATTTGTGTCAGATTCGTTTGCAGTTACATAAAGGAAAGCATTCAGTTTTTACGAAGACTGAAGATGGGCTCTTTGCTTCTGATTCTCAGGCATGCTTTCGATTTATGATATATTTCCTCAGCTGTCTTCTCCTGTCCGTCCTTCTCTTTTTAACCCTCCCCTCCCCCTCCCCCTTTCTCCCATCTCTCTCTCCCATTTATCTTTCTCCATGTGCCTTCCCTCTTCCTCCCCCCTCTCGGTCTCATTCCACCCCTTGCTCTCACAATCAGTGTGTGTGTGTGTATGTGTGTGTGTGTGTGTGTGTGTTTGTGTGTGTGTGTGTGTGTGGGGGGGGGGGGGGGGTTGATCTTTGGGAACTGATTGTTACATCTCACAATAAATTGTACAGAGTTCCACCAAAATGAATTTAACATGGAGTTTGTGTTTCAAGAGCTCATGACATAATGAATAGTTGAGAAGTGGGATTGATTTGTCTTCTATGGCAGACAAAACTGGCTGTATCACACAGGCTGTTTCCACAGCTTGTGGAACGTATGTCAGTTTGCCCCTGACTCTTTACACACTTAAAGGACAGGTTGATTTTTTTTTTTCAGAAGTTTGGGGATGCTCTGATCTATGTAACTGAAGTTAACATATATCTGAACATGTTTGGTTGACCATTTCATCATTGCATTTCAGTGTCATTTGATTGTTTACTTTCCACGTCCAGCTTTATCTTTCTGTTCTGTGAGAAAGAATAACAAAGTAGGCAATTTGATAGCCCAAGCTGACTTTAGAGACCCTTTAAAATCTTATGAGGACTCACGAAAATCATCAGTGAGGTTCCCAGTGACTTCCTAAGTAAACCAGCTTGGGGAAGCCATGTTGCTCGTCCCCTCAGCGCTGAAGTCTCGTGGGTACTGTGCTGGAAGTAGGACTGACATACAAATGAACCATGGATATTTCACCTCAGCTCCTTAGCGCTTGGAAGTGTCAGCAACAAATGAGCTCCTAAAAGGGAGGAAATGTGTCTCGAATCAACAAGGTCATTTAAAAAAATTACCTCAGTGACTTTTTTTTGTTAATTTCTTTTCATTAATTTAGTTGCATTTGATTTTGAAAATGCTTCCTTATTTTTGGATTTCTTTTTTCCCTTCTTCAGTGGAAGGTGATATTGGTTTATTTGTTCATTCGTGATTATCAGGTTGTGGTGGGGACGGTGGTCTCCTATTTGTGAAACTCGAAGAAGACTTCAACGTCAAGATTGTTGGCGATGTACCCATTGGGTAAGTCCAGGGCATCTTGCAAACATAAAGACATTACCGTCATACTGATAAGTCAAAAATGAGTAAGCTTCATTTTGTTTGAACAATGTGATGTTTGTTTGTTGGTAGTATTGGTAATTCTGTAGTGACAGAAATTGATGAGCACATGTTTTGGCATGATCTCATTGTGTCTTTGACTTGATTTAATCCACTGTTTATGTTGTTAATGTGTTTGACCAGTGAATAGATCAGTCAGAGTACATAGAACACAGCATGTTTGGGCTCTGTACATTTGTATGTGATTGCATTTGTGTGTTCCAATCTGTTACATGTTATAGATACACTATATGTGCACATTTTAAGTTGACTTTGGTATTGGGTCACACCCAAATTTCTCATGCACTTTAGTTTTCAAGCCAGCAACACTAATTGTGGATCATAGCAAAAGTTTAAATGCGTTATGTTCTTAGTGGAATTTAAATCAAGCAGTTGGAAAGAGAGATACTGGCAGTCAAGAAAGTGACATAAACAAAACGAAAGTGATAGTACAGAAACTGAGAAATATAGGGGTAAGCTTGATTTATCCCCTGAAGCTAAAACAAATATGAAATTTAAAAAGCAAAGGGTTAGATATGAAATATGAAAATATTAAGTTCCTTTCATTTATCAAAGGAGTGCACATAGAGACAACAGAACAAGAAGGAGAAAGCATATGAACAACAAGAGCAACATTGTGCGCGAGTTACTTTGTAAGTGTGAATCAGTTTCCGAGTGTAAGTTGGTTTCTGAATATTAATGTTTTTTTGTTTTTTTTTTTCTGAGTTTGGATTGGTTTATGAGTACAGACTGGTTTCTGTCTCTTATGCCTAGAATCCCTCCACCCAAAGTCCAGCAGTTCCAGAACCTGAAGGACGTGGTTTCTGACTCCATAGCTTTGGGCATCGTGGCCTTCGCCATCTCTGTGTCCATGGCCAAAATCTTAGCCAAAAAGCATGAATACGAGATTGACCCCAATCAGGTTGGTGAACTTGGGGTTCCCTTTTGTACAGATGTGCATGGAAAGTGGTTACAACAGGTGTTTGTTCATAACTGTGAATATGATGAAAATTTATAGAGTTTTTATTCTTTGATGATCATTGTAATTTTTATTCTTGAAGCAGTGGCAGTAGTAGCTGTAGCAGCAGAAGCAATGATGGTGCTACAAGGAATGAAAATGATAATAAGATAGTAATTCATCTTGGTTCATATTGTCCCATGCTGACAGGGATGCCATGATGGAAGCTTGGTCAGTCATAGATCTCCACAGCTCACCATCCTCTGTCATGCACAGCAGGGTAGAGATGATGACACCATGCCCTGTAGAGATGTTGACACTGTACCCTGTAGAGATGATGACACCAGTGTCGTGCTCTGTGTTGACCACCCAGGACTTCTTCTGTCTGCCCCTGGAACAGCCACCTTCCACTGTTGCCTGTAGAGATGTTGACGCCATACCCTGTAGAGATGTTGACACCATACCCTGTAGAGATGTTGACTCCTGTAGAGATGTTGACACCATACCCCTGTAGAGATGTTGATGCCATACCCTGTAGAGATGTTGACACCATACCCTGTAGAGATGTGACGCCATACCCGCAGAGATGTTGACACCATACCCTGTAGAGATGTTGACACCATACCCTGTAGAGATGTTGACACCATACCCTTTAGAGATGTTGACACCATACCCTGTAGAGATGTTGACACCATACCCTGTAGCATGGTCTGGGACAAGAAGGTATAAGATATGTTCCCATACTAGGAACCATACAGGGATTGATGCGTACAAGTAGTGGCTCTTGTCTGCCTGAATATGTTTTGTCTTGTGTCTATGAATGAGATGCATAGAAGCGTGTCATCGTATTCTTGAATGCCTGGATTTTTTTTCTAAAATTTGCTGTCAGGGTTCAGTTTGTACATTTTGTAAAGGAGGATGGTTATTGCCAAGTAATGGTAATAATGCAGATGGAATAGCTTTTCTAAGATATATGTTGTTTTATTTGACCTGTTTTGATGAGAATCATGATTGTGTATAATGCTGTGTGTGCTGCAGGAGCTGCTTGCCTACGGCATTGTGAACATCACCTGCTCCTTCTTCTCCTCCTTCTGTGCTGCTGCCTCTCTGTCCAGGAGCCTGGTGCAGGACAACGTGGGAGGCAGAACTCAGGTAGACAACATTCTCAGTGATCTCTGGTGCCTTTCGATATTGCCTGGTGGACAATGTGGGAGGCAGAACTCAGGTAGACAACATTCTCAGTGATCTCTGGTGCCTTTTGATATTGCCTGGTGCAGGACAACGTGGGAGGCAGAACTCAGGTAGACAACATTCTCAGTGATCTCTGGTGCCTTTTGATAGTGTCTGGTGGACAATGTGGGAGGCAGACCTCAGGTAGACAACATTCTCAGTGATCTCTGGTGCCTTTTGATAGTGTCTGGTGGACAACATGGGAGGCAGAACTCAGGTAGACAACATTCTCAGTGATCTCTGGTGCCTTTTGAAAGTGTCTGGTGGACAACGTGGGAGGCAGAACTCAGGTAGACAACATTCTCAGTGATCTCTGGTGCCTTTTGATAGTGCCTGGTGGACAACGTGGGAGGCAGAACTCAGGTAGACAACATTCTCAGTGATCTCTGGTGCCTTTTGATAGTGCCTGGTATCATTGATGATGAACAGATGTTGAAATAACAACCGAACTGAACTGAACTGAACTGAACTGAACTGAACTGAACTGAATGAATGAACTCGGGTAGGTTTGGAGAGACTTGCCATCATTTTTTTTTTTTTTTACCAGCAAGATGCTATGGTTTGCAGTTGATCTGTACATAAATGTATACAGTACGTGGAGAATAGCAGCCTGTTCTCTCATTGATCACAGCTGACAAGTCATGGAGACTGGCGCAGTGTGTATGCAAGTGTACCTGCATGTTATGCATGCTTATCTGTACTCATACAATGTTTGGAGGGTGTGGGGGAGAGATTGAGGGAGAGTGGAGGAGAAGAGTTGGAGGGGAGGGTGTTGGTTGTTGAGTTGCTTTTTTTTTTGAGGGGGGGGGGTAGGGGGATGTATGTGTCTAATGCTGATGTCTGTCTTTTCTTCATGGAAGCTGTACAATTTATCTTTGTTTGAACATTAGCTATCCAAACTGTATTTTCTGTACGGCCCATTTATATATATATTTGTGGTACCATTATGGTTTGTCTTTTTTTTTTCATTTGATAATCTGAAGGTGAAAAATACTGTAGAATGGCTGGCACTCTCAGCAAGGCCTGGATTTGTCTACTTTGACTTTGTTTTAGGCAGAAAGCTCAGTAAAATGCCAGATTGGTTTTCTACAGCATGAGACAAAAGGCTTACTGGTAGAAACATTGCAAAAAAAAAAAAAAAAAAAAAAAAAAAAGCCTGTTAAAGTCCTGGTCATATCAAAGTTTGTATGAAAATCTTGCAGTGGATGTTGTTTGACGTGTTCAAGTGTGGCTGATGTTTATGATGGACCATCGTGGTCACTTGCCTCCACCTTGAGGACGCGCGACATCTATGCCAACTCACCACATCAGCATTAGCAACATCATTGTCACCGTAGTTTTAATCAGCCTAAATTACCGTTGTATAGTGTACAGTAACGCATGAGTCATCATCAGTTTAACAGCATCTGGTACACTCAGCTAGCCACAGTGGGGTAATAATTAACAAAAGATTCTAGCTCAGAAACTACAGAAGATAAAAATGAAATATATATTTTTTTTGAAGGAAATTGAATGGAGATTTTGAATCTGGGCTTCTTTTGTTTTAATTTGATCATAAAAAAATATTTAGGCATTTAGATTTGGATAGATTTTTTTTGCACAATCAAAAACATATGTATTTACCACTACAGCTTCACATCCAAAAAAGAACACAAAGCAAAAAAGTTGAAAATAAAGTTTGTATTGTCACACTACACCTGTAAATGAAAGTAAAACAGTCTAGAAGTCTATCCAGACGCTCACACCTCATGCAGACAGGTCAGTTCACGACCACGCCCCCCCCCCCCACCACGCCCCCTTGCTGGACTTCAACCCTCTCTTTCACTCCTCCTCTTCCCCTACCTTTCCTGCTGACCGTGTCACGCTGCGAGCAGCCGCGCTCCCCTCTCGCGCTGACTAACACGTCGCTGGCCACTCGCACACAGTGCAGAGTACACACTAGGCTAGCTCGTTCGACGTTGGTAACCAGTCAGCTGAACACACTCTTGAGATCGCACAGCACGACTCAATAACTGACGAATATGGTCGGCAATTCCATCACTATCATCATCTCACCTTCATGCTCGAGTGAGTCGCTGATTATTTATTATCTTTGTCAAAAATGATTAGCAGAGCCCGCTCAGCTGTGTAAGTACGTTGATTTGGTCGCTACGCTCGTCGAAGGTTGCGCCGCCATCTTTGCAAGCGAGACAAAGCGCTGGCTGGTCATCCAGTCAGTGATGAGGAAAAATGGTCTTTCCCATCACGTGTGGTCATTTTGCATATCATTTTAATACTGCAGACATATCAGGCTTACTACGCACACTCTATTTCAGTCCTTTGATAGGAATAGTAACGAATGAAAATTCAAGAAAAATGCATGATGTCAGTGGACGCCCCATAGGCACTGGAAGTACATTTTTATACGGCGTCAGCTGACGGCTTAAAGGCACTAAACGGGTTAACTGTTGTGTAGCTAGCTAGTTTCATCTGATACAAGATGACAGAAGTTGTTATTTTTTTCTGGATCTGGAGTTCTTGTAAAAGACTGGCCTGCCGGAATTGAATCTACATGATAAGAATGTCACATCATAATGGTAAACTCCTCCCAAGTAACTGGTATGTCTGGGGAAAGTTGGCTGACATCCTGACTGGTAGAACATGGCGAGTGGAAAGTTGGCTGACATCCTGACTGGTAGAACATGGCGAGTGGAAAGTTGGCTGACATCCTGACTGGTAGAACATGGAGTGGAGTGGAAAGTTGGCTGACATCCTGACTGGTAGAACATGGCGAGTGGAAAGTTGGCTGACATCCTGACTGGTAGAACATGGCGAGTGGAAAGTTGGCTGACATCCTGACTGGTAGAACATGGCGAGTGGAAAGTTGGCTGACATCCTGACTGGTAGAACATGGCGAGTGGAAAGTTGGCTGACATCCTGACTGGTAGAACATGGCGAAAGGAAAGTTGGCTGACATCCTGACTGGTAGAACATGGCGAAAGGAAAGTTGGCTGACATCCTGACTGGTAGAAGAACATGGCGAGTGGAAAGTTGGCTGACATCCTGACTGGTAGAACATGGCGAGTGGAAAGTTGGCTGACATCCTGACTGGTAGAACATGGCGAAAGGAAAGTTGGCTGACATCCTGACTGGTAGAACATGGCTAAAGGAAAGTTGGCTGACATCCTGACTGGTAGAACATGGTGAATGGAAAGTTGGCTGACATCCTGACTGGTAGAACATGGTGAATGGAAAGTTGGCTGACATCCTGACTGGTAGAACATGGCGAAAGGAAAGTTGGCTGACATCCTGACTGGTAGAACATGGTGAATGGAAAAGTTGGCTGACATCCTGACTGGTAGAACATGGCGAAAGTTGGCTGACATCCTGACTGGTAGAACATGGTGAATGGAAAGTTGGCTGACATCCTGACTGGTAGAACATGGTGAATGGAAAGTTGGCTGACATCCTGACTGGTAGAACATGGCGAAAGGAAAGTTGGCCAGCAGTAGTGGATGAGTACAAGAGAGCAGACTGGTTGTTGAAATGTTTGGGTGTTAATAGTTCAGCTGTGGTGTTATGAATTGTTGTGGGTCATTTCCCTGTGTGTGTTGTGTTGGTGGTGGCTGTTAATGACAGGGGTTTCTTCCCTGAAAAGACCCTGGATGGTTGGTTGGTTAGAATTCAGCTGAGCTGTAGTTAAAACTGAACACTGATGTGTGTGATGATTGTGTGCAGGTGGCAGGTTTGGTGTCTAGTGCTCTCTTGCTGGTTGTGTTGCTGGTGCTTGGTAGCTACTTCAGGACTTTGCCTAATGTAAGTGCACTCAGCATTTTGTGATAAGGTGCATTATTGGTGGTTTTGTCAAACACTTAAAAATCATGTTGGTTTACAATACAGTAAGAGCAGATTTTTTTTTTTTTTTACAATGATTGCCATTGAAATGTCAAAAAAAGAAAAAAAAAGTGTCTCCATCTCATAAAGGGTTTAAAGGTTTATTGGTAACTGGGGAACAAAAGACACAGCACAAAGTGTCCTGAGGCAGTTTTCTTTTGCAATGTCCAAAAGATTTTGTGCACAGTGAGAGGATATCAGTCCTAGAATTGACTATGCAATATATTCTATGATATTAGCTCAGGATGTAAATTGGGTGGATGAATGTCCACATAGCAAATTATGTTATTGTGTCATGGTTTATGTGAAGCAACTAGGAGAAAGAACTCAGGGGGCATGTGGAGGGGGGGGGGGGGGGGGGGGGGGGATAATTCTTGAGCCTGAATGACGTGAAATGTTAGTTTAAAGGTGAACGAATTTTGTTTGTCTCAAGTTGGTAATGCAGATGGCTTGTGTACATGCTTGTTTTTAACCATTAATTTTTGTCGTATTTATGTACATTTTATTTTCTGTATATTTATTTTTTATAATCGATTTTATCATACTAAGTTTATACTGTTTTGTTTTGATTTGCAACGTAAAACAGTCTCCAGTTATTGCTGTTGTTGCATACGAGACTTTGAAATATTGTAACCCCACAATAAGCTCTAGTTTGTTGCTGTTGATGTCTTGATATTTTGTGTAAAACTGTGTGTATTTTAACAAGTAAGTGTTTGTTTGTTGAAGCAAAATCAGCTTGCTGGAATAGAAGATTGGAACAGAAGAAAAAAAATCACAGAGGTATAATGCATGGAAATACTTTTATTGCCACACCCGGCCACAGAAAAAAAGTGTTCGTCTCAGAGTCCATTGGTGGACATTGAGGTTTATGATACAGTAAACTCTGCTGTTATAGACTTTTGAATACCTCCCTCCCCTTTCCCCTTCCTTTTGAAAGCTTCTTTCTCTGGAACATTTTGTTCTTCTTGGTTTTTACTAACTATCAACACAGGTTCTCTTTCTTCAAAAACTCGAATTTTATTTTAGGAGGTCAGGGTTTCTGCTGTAATGTCAGAAACGAAGAGATGTGTCCATAGCAGTCTCCATAACTGAACTCAGTAAAATCCACCAAGCCATTTGAGTGCAGTGTCTAGAGGGAAAAAAAAAGACAAGTTGATAGGAATTTGAATGATCACACTTTCAGAGTGAGGTCCCTCCATTTATGTGTTTAAGGCTTTAAACAAATGGTAATTCATAAGCTGAATAGTATGAGTTAAAATTTTCTAATTCCAGCTGTTCAAGATGTTGAACGTTCTGTGTTATATTTCATTTACATATTTACACATTTCTGGAGCTTAATCATTTGAACTTTTTTTTCGTTGTTTGTGTTGTTGTGAAATGATAAGCTTTTCATGTATACAAGTTTCTGGAATTTAATGAAATGTGTAGTTGCTGTTGATACTGTTGTGAAATAATGAATGGCTATGATCAATATGTTTTCAGTGCATTCTGGCAGCAATTATTATTGTTGCACTTAAGGGGATGTTTAAACAGTTTGCTGAGCTCAAAAGACTCTGGAACATCACTGTTATTGACTTTGTGAGTACTTGCTGGATCATTTCTGATTTTATTTCAGCCTTCCATGATGCAGTTTCCTTTTATTAATCGCCTCTGTTTTGAAGGCTTGCTACGTTAGGGAGCATTTTTTAGATTGATTAATTCATTGTTTTTTGGATGTGTGTGTGTGTGTGTGTGTGTGTGTGTGTGTGTGTGTGTGTGTGTGTTCATCCTCTACGGCCCCCCAGTAGCAGTATTGCCTTCTCTCAACTTTTGCATTCTGCCTTTCCTATATGTGTGTGTGTGAGTGTGCACGTGGTTGTGCGTATGTGTGGGCATGCAGGTATGGTGTGTATATGTGTGTATTTAAAAGAGAGAGAGAGATTGTGTGTGTGTGAGTGCACAAAAATGTGTGTCTATATCTGTATGTGTGTGTGTGTGAGTTCACAAAAATGTGTGTGTCTGTATGTCTGTGGCATTGTAAAATTTTTCTGTTATTGTCTTAAGATGTTTCTTAACTTTATTCTGTCCTGGGGTGTTTATTCTTTGATGTTCCTTGTTGTTGGTGTGCTTTCAGTTTGATTAATTTACTTTTATGTAAAATACAGTTGAGGTGGTGAGAATGATATGTGTGTACTGTGATGATTGAATTCAGAGGGTTAGGGTTGTTGAATGATAGGGACTATGAATGTTGAATGACAGGAACTGTGGTGGTTGAATGACAAAGATTGTGATGGTTGAATAAGGATTGGGAAGGCTGAGTGACAAGGATTGTGATGACTGAATGATGAGGATTGTGATGGGCGAGTGATGAGGATTGTGATATGGTTAAATGATAAGGATTGCAATTGTAATGATTGAATGATAAGGATTGTGATGGATGAGGGTTGAGGATTGTGATGGTTGTTGAATGATAAGGATTCTAATTTGTTAAGTGACATACATTTTGATAGGTAAATGATGAGGATTGATATGGGTGATTGAACAGGAATATGATTGTTGAAAGATGAGAATTGTGATGGTTGAATGATGAGGGTTGTACGGTTGAACTGTGAGGATATTGATTGTCGAATGTTGAGGATTGTGATGGTTGTACAACAAGGATATTGATGATTGAATGATAGGGGTTGTATGGTTGAATGACAAGGATATTGACTGGTGAATGTTGAAGATTGTGATGGTTGAATATTGAGGATTGTGAATGGTTGAACAACAAGGATATTGATGATTGAACGTTGAGAATTGTGATGGGTTGAATGTTGAGGATTGTGATGGTTGATTGATGAGGGATATGATGATTGAGTGATGAAGTTTGCGATGGTAGACGGATTAGGGTTGTGAAAGTTGAATGTTGAAATTTTGATGGTTGAAAAGCGCAAGTTGTGATGGTTGAATTATGAGAATTGAGATAGTTGAATGATGCGGTTGTGATGATTGAAATGATGAGGTTTTCATGAGTGCATTATTGTGTAGGTTGAGTACTAAGAGTTGTGATAGTTGCATAATGACGATTGTAGTAGTCAACAATGAGGACTGTAAAGTATGAAAAATAGGGACTGTAATAGGTGAATGATGATTATTGTGATAATTGAATGATTCAGATTGTGATAGTTGAAAGATGAAAACTGTAATGGTTGAAAGATGAGGATTGTGATCATGAAAGATGAAGATAGTGGTAGTTAATTGATAACGATTGTGATGATTGAAAGACAAGGATTGAGACATTAAAGTGTTAGTTGAATAATGACAGTTTTGGTGGTTGAAAGACAAGATTCTCAGCATTAGTAAATGATGGGGATCGTAATGATTGAATAACGAAGACTGCAATGGGAGAGTGACAAAGATTGTTATGATCTGAATGACAAGCAGTGAGATGGTAGAGAGACAAAAATCATGGTGGCTTAGTAACTAGGATTATGAAGACTGAGAGACAAAGATGTGATGGCAGAGCAACAAGGATTGTGATGATTTAGTGACAAGGACTTCAGTAATGGACAAGGATTATAATGGTTGAGAGACAAAGGTTATTGACGTGGATTTTGATAGCTGTGTCACAGAGAGCATAGTGAGCAAGTGGCAGTGAGTGGGAATGTTATTGACCGACAAGGATTGCAGTGATTGAGCAACAAAAAAGATATGAAAATTGTGACTGCCGAATCATAAGCACTATAGTGGTTTCAAGTGTTAAAAGATTGTGACGGCCGTTAAGTGATGAAGATGGTGATATTGAGTGACAAAAAATGTGATGCTTGAAGGACAAAAATTCTGAAGGTTGAGGAGAAAGGATTGTGTTGTTGTGGTGTTTGCAGTCCGTGTGGCTGGTGTCATTTCTGGCCACTGTCTTGTTGGATGTTGACCTGGGGCCTGATGGTGGGCATCATCTTTGCTTTACTCACTGTGATTATTCGTCAGCAACGGTGAGCCCCTGTCTCTCTCTCTCAGTGCTGTGGTTGTGTTTATATCTTTTCTGTCTTTGTCATTTTTTTGTTTTTGTTTTCTGCTTTTTTTTTTTTTTTGCTCTGCACTGCTGCCAGTGGCGGTCTTCTATTATTTTGTTCTTGCATTTTACTGCCAACCAATATAGTAATACATGTATGATATTAAACCAGCATGAATGGAACTTGAATGATAATGTTCTAGTTTGAATGGAATGCCACTCCATCCTTTCATTCTTTGAATAAGTAAAGCAAGCAGTCAGTTTTGCTGTTCATATCATATCTAAACTAGTGGCACAGTGACACTTCCATGATAAAACTGAAAGTGTATATCCAGGGTATGTTATGTACAGTCTTTTAATTTGTTTTGTTTATGTGTTATTGTATAATTCAATTGTCACAGCAGATTTCTCTTGGTGGAATTTGTACTTCTTTCCTTGGGAAAACCTGTAATCATTGTTTGGCACAGTCAGTATTTATATATACTGTTTTTGTCTGCTTGTTTTGTTTTTTTGTAGTAGACTTATGCAAATTTGTACTGACTTTTGACTGAAAAACACCTTTTTGCAATGGATTCTTTTACATGTGGAAAATGCGTGCAGTATACTTGGCCAAAGATTATCATTTTATCCAGAAGGCTAGCACTTGGTCCACCACTTAAGCACCCAGGATTCTTTCCCTTCCTACGCAGTTGCATTATCCTTTCAGTCACCTTTATTGTGCTCCAAGTTCTTATAGAACAGGGAGTACTTTACAATAGGAATGAAGAAATGCTGTCTGTCTGTCTGTCTGTCTGTCTGTCCGTGCGAGGTCAAAATGTGTTCCACTGCTCCAGACAAAACTTCTGGGCCGATCTTTCTGAAAATTTGTAGATATGTTCATTATGGGTCATGGATGATGCCCAATGTTTTATTTTACCAGAATAGCTGTTACTAATGGCTATAAATGATAATTAAGAAAAAAAAAATCCAAAGTCCGATAAGGGAAATAACCAATGCACTCTTGAGTTTTTCTTTCACAAACTGGAAATTGTCTCCCCTCTTGGCACTGTGCTGGGAGCACATTTATATGCTTTGCATCTTGTACTTTTTGTAAACAACACATGTAACCTGAAGTACTGAGGTGAGACTCTTTAACTGTTGGAATCTCAGCATTTATATTAAATTTGCCATGTACATCTCTAAACTCTTGACAAAACAAGTGGACAGCCAATGTGGTGTCCTGCAGATGTGTCCTGAATTGCATTGAATCTGACCTTCCTTGTGTGGGCAGACCCCGTGCCTGTCTGCTGGGCCAGGTGCCCGGCACTGACCTCTACAAGGACATGTCTGTCATCAAAGCTGTGAGTTCTGTGACTGACTTGGTGATAGTAAGATGCCCTGATGTAGCTGTGAGTTCTGTGACTGTGACTGACATGGTGATAGTAAGATGCCCTGATGTAGCTTGAGTTCTGTGACTGAGCTGATGCCCTGACGTAGCTGTGAGTTCTGTGACTGTGACTGACGTGGTGATAGTAAGATGCCCTGATGTAGCTGTGAGTTCTGTGACTGTGACTGACATGGTGATAGTAAGATGCCCTGATGTAGCTTGAGTTCTGTGACTGAGCTGATGATAGTAAGATGCCCTGATGTAGCTGTGAGTTCTGTGACTGAGCTGATGATAGTAAGATGCCCTGATGTAGCTGTGAGTTCTGTGACTGTGACTGACGTGGTGATAGTAAGATGCCCTGATGTAGGTGTGAGTTCTGTGACTGACGTGGTGATAGTAAGATGCCCTGATGTAGGTGTGAGTTCTGTGACTGACGTGGTGATAGTAAGATGCCCTGATGTAGGTGTGAGTTCTGTGACTGTGACTGATGTGGTGATAGTAAGATGCCCTGATGTAGTGTGTTGATAGGATGTAGGTGCCCTTGGTCTGAACCCCCAAACCCTGCACATGACAATGTTTTTGACCCAAGGTTCAAAAGAAATTTGATGACTACCCCAATTCCATCCCACCCCTAGGAATTCATGTTCTTCCCCATTTGAGCAGTGCAGATATTTGATGGAATGGTGTGTGATTTTTCCAAGTTCGTGATGACCCACCATGGACTTTCTTTATTCCAGAGATCTGATTTGATTTAGCCTCATACCATAAAGATTCCACTAGCGCCTTGGTGTACAAATCACTGGCCACTCGCACACAGTGCAGACTACACACTAGGCTAGCTCGTTCGATGCTGGTAACCAGTCAGCTGAACACACTCTTGAGATCGCACAGCACGACTCAATAACTGACGAATATGGTCGGCAATTCCATCACTATCATCATCTCACCTTCATGCTGGAGTGAGTCGTTGAATAAAAGATTATTATCTTTGTCAAAAATGATTAGCAGAGACTGCTCAGCTGTGTAAGTATGTTGATTTGGTCGCTGCACTCGTCAAAGGTTGCTCCGCCATCTTTGCAAGTGAGACAAAGTGCTGGCTGGTCATCCAGTCAGTGATGAGAATAAATGGTCTTTCCCATCACGTGTGGTCATTTGCATATCATTTTAAGACTACAGACATATAAGGCTTACTACGCACACTCTATTTGAGTCCTTTGATAGAAATAGTAATGAATGAAAATTCAAGAAAAATGCATGACATCAGTGGACGGCCCGAAGGCACTGGGAAATTTCTTTTACTGCGGCGTCAGCTGACAGCTTAAAGGCACTCTACGGGTTAATGCTTCTGCTGGAATTGCATCTGGACCTGCTGCCTTTCCATTCTTCATTTTCTTGATAGCACTGACGTTTTCTTCCTGGTTGGTGGATCACAGTTGACTGGCAGATCAATTTCTGCGACTGGAATTTGTGGAACATCTTGTGGTGCTGGTCTGTTCAGTAGCTCTTCAAAGTGCTCCGCCCATCTGTTGAGTTGTCCCTCTTGGTCTGTAATGGTCTGTCCCTGTTTGTTTTGAATGGGTCTCTCTGGCTTGGAAAACTTTCTTTGGGAGTTCTTGGTTGTATCATAGAGCACTTTCATTAATTTTTTTTTTTTTTTTTTTTTTTTTTAAATAATGACTTGTGAGTTGGCTTCAACACGGTGACAGCCCTGATTGGCCTTATGCAGTTGGCTGGGCTAAAGCAACCTTTACCTTACCTTACCTTACCTTACCTTACCTTACCTTACCTTACCTACCTTACCTTACCCTTACCCTACCCTACCCTACCCTACCCTACCCTACCCTACCCTACCCTACCCTACCCTACCCTACCCTACCCTACCCTACCCTACCTTGGTCTGCAGCATGGCTTTTAGGTATTGCAGTGTTTGTGTTGTTCAGTTTGTGTTGGATGCATTGTCCTGGCTGCCTTATACCTGTCATCAAAGCTGTCAGTTCGATAATCTATCCGTCAGCTGGTCATTTCCTTGATTCTGAGTCATTTTGACTACTGTAATTAACTCCTTGCTGATCTGGGTTTTTTTTTAAAGCAAATTTCTAATTTTCAACATATTTTCAACAATGCCACCTGCTAGTTTTTCAGCAAGTCAAAAAAAAAAGATCATGTCAGTCCACTTCTAATTAAGCTTCACTGGCTGCCTATTGCATCTCAGGTTAAAATCAAGAGTACTGTGCTGGCTTTCCGAATTTTTGATAGATCTTGACTACCCAGTCAGTCCTTTTTCTTTCCTCTCAGTCAGCCATCCTGCTCTCTCCAATCCAGTTCTGGAAAAACTACTGTGTGTCCCCCAGAATTAGTCTTTAACCATTTGCAAAGAGCGTTCCATTATCGACTGCCTGTTACCTGGAACTCGCAGCCATCTTCTTGTAAAAACATTAAAACCCTCAACACCTTCCAGATTGAACTGAAGACTTGCCTTTTGGGTGAAAACCACACGTTATCACCAACCTTAGAGCAGAGGGCACTGGCCTTTTAGTTGGTTTTTCTTTCTTTTTTTTTACTTTGTAAAATTTGTATGCATTTGTGCTTGATGGGCTTTGAGCCTATATTATGGGATATTGCACTATATGAAAATGATTATTATCAACTTTTAAAGTGCCTTGTAATATGGTTTGTTGGTAAAGAAGCCAAGTGCACCTGTCAACAGCTTGGCCATATCATTCGGAGTTGTATTGGCTACGTAGGCATTGCAGATAAAGTGCAGGGCAGCAAAAAGCAGGCTTCTCTGTGTGACATGAGGACAGTTTTGCAGATGTTTTTGATCATGTCCAGTGCAACAGATACGTAAAATCTTGTTCACATAAGTAAAGACAGAGACACAATTATTTGTCAATCCGTTGGAACAGAACAGAAAATCAGGGATTTTCTGCCAGAGTAATGTATCTCTCTTCTTTGCATCGTTTGAGAAATTACCATTCTGGTCAGAAACCCTCAGATTTTTGTCCCTTCAGGTAGAACACCACAATTATTTGTTTGATCCATGTGGATGGAGCAGAAATGCTGATTCTCTGCCACATCTCAAAGGACAAGTCACTGAGTTTAGAGTCATGTCTCTCAGGATCCAGTGTTGACTTCTCTTTGGAGAAGGTAGTGAATTTTCTGTCACAAAGATCTTCATTATGGGGAACACATAGGAAGCAGAAGAAAACAAATGCAGGTAAAGAGTTCTTGCTTCATGATGAAAGTGACTGTATGAAGATTAGTTAAAAAAAAGAAAAAAAAAAAAAAAAAAGCAGGGGCAATGAAGAAAAGGGCTTTGAAGTGAAGAGGAAAACTTAATAAAACTGTTCATTATGGAAGTCAATATGGAAGCTCAGTTTTCTTTGTTTTGTTTGTTTGGGTTTTTTTTTTTTTTTTTGTTTTTGTTGTTGTTGTTGTTGTTGTTTTTTGTAGTCATGCTTTAGTTTGAATTTTAGTGTGTGTTATTTCAGTTGTGACAGAGCATTTGATACCTTTCTGTTAAGTCAATCAGTTCACCAGACCATCATTTCCCAGGATAGAGCGCTGAGTTTCAGTGATATGTGCAATGGCTGGTCACCAAGACCGTCATGATGTCTGATGTGATTAGGGTCTGGAATGATTACCGTATCTGGGGAGAAAGCGGTCAGGGCTTAGATTTATGTTGAGGTGCTGTTGGAATGAGCGTTTAAGGTGGCATGAACAGATGATGACATCATGGATGTAGTCACTGTCTGCTCCTGACAAGTTGTCAGGCTGTAAGTCAGCTATTGGCTGAAAATGAATCCCTAGCCACCCCTCTCGTCATGCCAGTTTTAAGGTAATTGACTAGCTTTGTTGAAGAACAAAAATAATCAGGACACATCTGGTACAACAGACTGGTCAGGTTTTTATGATATCTTTCTCTACAAACCATCAAGGCTTTTGTGTTTTGTTTGAGATGTATAGATTTCAAATAAGAATGTCTTCGTTAATAAGCTGAATTTTTTTTTTGAAAAAGAGAATGTTGAAGGAATTTGAAACTGTAAGTAACAGTAATGGTACCAAATGAAATGTGATCTTTTAATCTTGAAAATAAAGAACAGTTTGAAACTTCGATTTTCTTGAGAAACGCTTACTTGTTAGCTAGTCATTACAAAATGATTCTTAGCTATGTATTTTCAATTGTAGGCTGAGCCTCTGGATCACATCAAGATCTTCCGTTTTGAGTCCGCGCTGTTTTTTCGCTAACAGCGAATACTTCAAGACATCCATTTACAAGATGACTGCTGACCCTGCTGTGTTGAAGAAGCTGAAGAAGAAAGCAGACAAAGAATTGCTCAAGGTGCAGGTGGTACCACACAGACCTCCTGCGCAAACTGCGGTAGGTGCCTTACAGTAAAAGAGCGTAGAAAGTTTTGTTTTTTTTTTTTTCCAAGAGGCAAGTCTGTTTTAAAAACATAGGTCTCTTGTGCTTATTATTGTTAAGATGATGATAATATTGTTTATTGAAGCATGATGACAGTTCTTAATTATAGGGAAACTTTGGTTGAAAAAGAAAGGAATTGAAAGAAAAGGAAATAAAGCCTGCTTTTTTTTTTTTTTTTTTTTTTAATTAGAACTGACAATGAAATACAATATACAGTCATTCATTGATTATTGAAAATGTGTCTGTAAGAGAATGCTGGTCCAAATTATGTGACCTATGCACTTCATACTGCTCTATCCATACTTTGCGTTTTGTACACGTTCTTTTTAGTGACATGAGGAGTTTGTGTGATACTGACATGGCAACATTCGTGTTCTGTGTAGACTTGTTTGATAGCAGAAAAAAGTTTTGCTTGTGTAGGTGGATCATACAGTTGAATTCATGTGTAATTTACATCTGTGGATTGTGTTTAAAGATCATACCATTACATTTAAGTATAATCTATATTCAGATCTGCGGACACATACAAACACATCCTGTCAATTATTGATGGAACACTCCTGTATGCATTCATAGAAGGAAGCATGTATGCACACACACACACACACACACACACACACACACACACACACACACACACACACACACACACACACACACACACACATACACACACACACACACACACACATACTCATATGGTCACTCATATGGTCCTGTAGCACTCCATCTGCATGTGTAACACTCCCCCCCCCCCTCCTCAAAACACACACACACACACACACACACACACACACACACACACACACACACACACACACACACACACACACACATACACACACTCACGCATATGTATATAAATTGTGGTTCAAGCATCTTCCTCGCATGTAAAATCCTGAAATCGGCATTCAGACAAGAAGGCCATTAATATGAGTGGTATGTATACATATAGCAAGCACTGAAAGAATGAAAATATGAATGGAAGACTGAGCGACTGACAGTTGGAAAAGACTGAATGTTGCGCCAGCAGGTAACTCTTCAGTCAGCTGCGCCTGGGCTGGAGAACTGTCTTTGGATCCGAGGATTCCAAGTAAAAAAAACACTCCCCATTTTCACAGGCAGGAAAAGCACAAAAATCATGAGAAGAATGTTTGTTGAAAAAAAAATCATGAAATGCCTTAGTTCCTGAAGTCTACTACTGCATCCACTTTTTCCAGTCCAGGTTTCTATGATTCTACATTCAGCACTCTGCTGCCCATGTCTGTTATGATATATCATGGTTTTTTCTGCTTTCTTCAGTCAGAGCATGTCAGTGGCAG
Organism: Conus betulinus; assembly: GCA_016801955.1. Taxonomy (NCBI): domain Eukaryota; kingdom Metazoa; phylum Mollusca; class Gastropoda; order Neogastropoda; family Conidae; genus Conus; species Conus betulinus. The sequence goes on along the minus strand of JADBJO010006266.1, from coordinate 19,272 downwards.
GAAAATATGTAGGTGAACGCAATGCATTCAGCCATTTTTTTTCTGCCATTTTTTGTTCTTTCAGTGGGTCATGAAGAAGCTTTGTCTTGTGATGGGAAAATATGATGTCGTGTGTGTGTTGAATTGTAAATCAGAGCAAAACATATGAGGAAGGCAAAATTATCAACTGTTGGAGATTTGATTGGACTGAAAAGACTAGGATAGCGAGTAATTTCAATCAGCTGTTTTCGACTTGTAATTTGAAAGTGACCAAGTTGGGAACAGCTCGTGATTACTCTCTCACTGTATTAAAAAAAAGAGCCGAACTATGCCAATGGTGGATTCAACTGCACTGTTATCTTTGCAAGAAGTGTGTTGCTTCAAGACCAGTGGACTGCACTCAGAGCAGACTGGAGAAACAAACAGAAGCACTGTCACTGAAAAACTCTCAACATTTTGCGAAGAGTAACATAGGGGGAAATCTTTAAGCCTGTGCATGAGGATTCGTTCAGGGATAAAGGGAGGTCAAAAGGTGTCAACTGTCAGAGTGGTCAACTCTACTGTTTAGTCACAAAGTGCTGACAGCAGGTAACGATTGTGCAGAACAGTCTACCTGCCTCTCCTTAGAGATGCAGTCTCTCATGCATTGATCAAACAATACTATGCTGTACAACTTTGCAGTGAGAGGAGAAAGCAAGTGCAGACTAACAATTCCACTGTCATCCCGGCAAATGACTTTGCAAAGATCAAAAAAGAAAGGGGGGGGGGGGGGGGGGGGGGGGGGGGGGGGTTTGACAGAACGTGGGAACGAAAAATTCAGGCTTTAGTTTATGAATATAACATTGGTCACTAGCAGCACATGGGGACCACGGCAGTCTGTCATCTTGTTTCAGACAGAAAGCCCAGCATTGTCAGTCACAACAATGCTAAGAACTGCGCTGAACAGCCTCTGCTTGGATCGCCTCAGAGGCGCAGTCTCTCATTGATTGACTGAGCAGTATTATGTGGAACAAACTACTGGTGGTGGAGACAAACGCGAACTGATAATTCCTCCTTCATCGCATCATGTTGGCAGCAGTGTTACATGTTGCATCTATAGTCTCGTGAGGGTTTTTTCTGCCAACGAAGTCCTATGTTACAGGCTTATTCACACATTCATGTTCCACACATACCTGTGTGTGCTTGCAGACAGTCACTACACATAGCATCCATTTCATCGTACCATCTTGTTCCTTCATGAATAAAACCAACCAGTACTTTTTTTTTTATCCTTTCAGCCGCCGCTGGCAAAGCAAGAGGAGACAACCACAGAGGTTGATGCCAATGAGGAGAAGACAACCGACCCTACAAGTGGCACCTCCACAGATCCGGTCGCAGACAACGGTGATGCTGGTCAGGCCACCCAGCTACTACATGACGTTTCTGATGAGCTGCCCATTGCCTTGCCGACAGTCACCGACGTTTACTTCATCATCATCGACTGCACCACCATGGGTTATGTCGACTCTGTTGGCGTCAAAGTGTTGCAGCAGGTTGGTGGTGTGCCATCTGTGGCTCTTTGGGTGGGTTAAAATGTTCTGGTTGGTTGGTGGGTCAGGCTGCTTGCATTCTTCAGTTGAACACGCTGTGTAAAGACTGCACTCCTCAAGTGCACAGAATGGACAAGATCATCTGTAGATGGATAGTCAGCACGACCACACGAGATCATGATGGAGGATTAAATGATGCAGTAACTTGATGCCTTGGGAGAGAGAGAGAGAAGGGCTCTGATTTTGCTGTAGGTGGAACTTTAATTTATAACAGAATGTTTGGTAATCAAGAAAGATGATTTGTCAGCATATAAAAAAAAAGAAAGAAAGAAAAGAGAGGGCGGAAAATGGTAAAAGTCAGGAAGATCATTTCATTTTACATGGATTTTTGTAGAGTTTGTATCCTGTGTTAATGATTCAGTTTTGAGTCTGAGGGTGAAATGCTGAAACACAAAAAGAAAACCTATTATTAAATTATTAAAATCTGTATTTAAAAAAAGCTGTGAAAGATAGGAGCATATTCTTTGTTTATGCATGCTCCTACATTTGCAGGGTTTGCATCTGTCTCAAAGAAGCAGTTAACAGTATTCATGTTTGAAGCATGAATTTGTTTTTGTTGATTGGTTGCAGGTGATCATGGAAATGAGGAGTTTTTCCATACAGGTGCTGTTTGCTCACTGTAAAGGTCAGTTTGCCACCTTTGATGTTACTTTGATGTATGCGCACACTCACACACATGCACGCGCGCACACGCACGCACACACACACACACACACACACACACACACACACACACACACACACACACACACACACACAAAGTGTGCGCATACGTTCGGTTGCTCCTAAGCACACACGTATACACATGTGTGCATGTGCATGTCCACACCCATACGCGTGCACATGTGCACGCATACACATGAATGCACAAATGCATACATATATGCACATGCGTACACGTCCACACACAAAGACACACAAATGCACAGATGTATAATAATAATGATGATGAATACTTATATAGCGCCTATTCTCGGCTAGAGACCAAGCTCTAAGCGCTTTACGATCAACACTCGTTTACACAACGGGCTGCCTACCTGGGTAGTGCCAACTGAAGAGCTGCCAGCTGGCGCTTCATTCAGTTGTTTCCCGTGTCATCCAGTCAGTATCGTTCAATATCGATCACTCATTTTCCTTACTTCCTTCATTCTTTCCGTTTCTCACTTAGGGTGCATGCTATGTGTAACGTGTCATCCATACCAACGGCAAAACTGGCCTACTCTTCCGAATGTTGGTGATGGGATTTTACGTGCGTGCAAGATGTTATGCGTGCGTTCACACGGAACCTCGGTTTATAGTCTCATTCGGACTGTGTGGGAAATGGAGTCAGAAGCAATGTTAACTCCGAGGGAAAAATCCCCCTGTACCGAAACGCCCCGGCGGAGGTTCGAACCCGCAACCCCAGGATCACCAAGATTACAAGTCCGGCGCTCTACCAACTGAGCTATTCCGGCTCCCAGATGTATGTACACATATATCTGCAGATCAGTGTGTGTACTCGCACAAACCCACAAATTACACACACATACACATGCACACGCACTTCTGTACACACATACACACACACAGGCACACACACACACAAACACGTGCACACACATGTGCACACACATGCGCACACACACACATGCACACACACACACGCATGCGCCCACGCACACACATGGGCAAATTAGGCAGCAAGAAAACTTCAGTTGGCCTTGATGGTATTTCGAATGAAATGCTACGCCACCTACCAGCAAACGTTGTGCAGTTCCTCCATTTATTTTTTTCAAAAATGTTGGAATGATGGTAAAATACCACAATTATGGAAACATTCCATTATCGTTCCTATATATAAACATGGAAAACCTCGCACTGATATAAACAGTTACCGCCCAATCGCCCTAACATCCCATACCTGTAAATTAATGGAACAAATCGTACTAAATAGATAATCTTATTACTGTAAGAAGCATGATGTCATACTGATTAACCAAGCTGGATTTCAAACTGGCAGATCCACAGTAGAACGCCTAGTCAAACTTACAACTCAAGTGAAACAACAATTTGCAAGACGAAAGAACATACTAGCTACATTCTTTGACGTAAAAAAAGCTTATGATCAAGTATGGCATAGAAGACTATTATACAAATTAAAAACTGTTGGAATCAACGGTAACATGTATAATTATGTTCAAGAATTCTTAGAAAATAGTTCAATTCAAACAAAAAATAGAACATACTTATTCAAATCCGAGAACATTGCAAATGGGACTGCCACAAGGTTCAGTAATATCTCCTATCTTATTCAATATTTTAATGGCAGATTTACCAAAAGGCTTATCGAAAGGCACACAGAGTTAGCCCAATTTGCTGATGATATATGCTTTTGGATGAGAGTAACCATGAAACGAATAACCCCTTCGAGGTCGCTGAACTACATAAAAGCTTTATACCAGCGAGAACTCAATAAAAAAAATGTATTTTTACAAGAAAATGGGCTCACACTTTATTTAGAAAAAAACACATTATACTTTTCAATTCTGGGTATGACCCAGAAAAGCTCCCAGTTTTTACTTTAGATGGCATTGAAATAAAATATGTTAAATCAGTCAAATTCCTTGGTATAATCTTAACTTCTAAACTGTCATGGAACCAGCATATTGACCACATACTAAATAAAGCACGGAAAAGTTTAAACTTCCTTAAGATTATAAACAAGCAACCATGGGGCCAAGATGCTTCGACTTTAATACCTCTAGCAACTGCTCTTGTACGATCTAGGTTAACCTATGCTCAGGAAGTATTTTTCAGCGCACCACAACATCTGTTAAATAAATTGCAGAGCATTGTTTGCAAGGCTTACAAACTCGCTCTTGGTGTTCCCATACATACATCCAACTTAGGAACATACAATGAGATTGGAGTGCTACCTCTCAGCGAGGTTCGAAAAGTAGCTGCATCGAAGTTTGTTCTGAAGAGTTTTACACAGAAAAATATCTGTTTAAAAGAAGTTTGTTTAAATTCTGATTAAAAAGATTTTGGAAAACGAGCTAGAGGAATACAATCTACAAAATCAATCTACTCGTATACTTCTAACCTTATCAGAGATTCCAACATAAATAGAAATGAAATTGCTGTTAAAACCATCCTTTTCCCCAGTACCAAGATGGGAACAAACGAAGGCCTCCTTTGATACGATTCATTCAGATTTGTCAAAGAAAGATTTCACCCAACATACTAAAAATTTCTGTATGCTTACACCTGGAAAAGCAGTACAAGAGCCACCTAAAAATTTTCACAGACGGCTCAGTGCTAGAAGACAGTAGAACAGGGGCAGCTTTTGTAATACCTGACTTAAACGTGGAGAAAAATGTACCATCTTGGCAGAAATTTGTCCATTTTTAGTGCCGAGCTAGCCGCCATCCTAATGTCCTTAAATTATATTCTTTATCTCCATCTGAATGTCAGTCATGTACTAGTATGTGTACTGATTCTAGATCTGCTCTTGAAGCAATCCGGTCTTCAAATTCAAAAATCCGTTTGGAGATAATAACAGAAATAAATCATGTTATAAATCTTTTATCCGATAAAGGTACGTCAGTTAGTTTTTGCTGGGACCCCTCTCACTGTGGCATTTCAGCAAATGAGAGAGTCGATCAGGCTGCTAGAAAGGCAGCTCGAAATGTTGAGGGTTCAATTCCCCTTAATATCCCCATGGATTTAACAGAATGCAATATTCTTCTAAACAAAACATCGGATGAGAGCTTCAGAAACTTGATAATGAATTCAGATACTCAGTATTATCAGAGTTGTGTTAAATTTGTGTGGCAAAATCAACTCGAAAGCCTCGTCAAACAATCACCTTGCTTCTCTGTCTAGAGAGATTAGAGTTTACTACACAGAATGCGGTTAAATTCCCTTCGTACGAAGTTCTGTAAAAACGTTAGATGTATGTGCGGAGAAACACTTGGAGTAGGACATCTGTTAATCAATTGCCCAAGAGCAAGGGAATTATATCGTAAGTCGGGCATTTGTAGTTTATCTGACGGATCCAGTCCGTCATCTGTGTCCGAGATTTTGAATGACTCTCTTTTTTCTTTCCTCAGTTTGTAAATGTTTGTTACACAGCCCAGTGGGCATTTACCTTTGATGTTCTATCTTTTAATATTAGATTGTTAATTACTTAGCATTCCTTACTGTACTCTTGCTCCTATGCTACACTCAGTTTGATGCGTACTTGCCTAATTCTGGATAAATTGACACATTAAGATACATGCGCGCGCGCGCGCGCGCGCGCACACACACACACACACACACACACACACACACACACACACACACACACACACACACACTCACACACAGACTCACATTCACAATGTGTCCCTCTATCTGGCCATCTCCAATCTCAACTCATATCATAAGAAATGTTTATTCATGCAACACATTTTCAAGAAATATCCACACAGTTAATACGCACATTTCATATACTTCAACACATCGTCTGATATCACTTTTAGTGGAAGGACGTTAAACTGAAGAAGAAGAAGAAGAAGAACACATGGGCCCATTCCCACACATCCAAACACACACATGTGTATACATTCACTACACATACATACCAAAAAAACAAAAACAAAAATCCTGATTAGAAAATAATCATCAAAGATACTGATGATCTAAATACAGTGTGCATTCTTTCTGTAGGATTTGTTAACCTGAAGAGCTTTTCAAAGTTATTCATTATTCTTCTCCAACAGGTTTTAAGTTTGGCATTGTGTGTGTGTCCACCAGCTGCAATGCGTGAAATGTTTGAAAAGACGGATTTCTACAAAACCAGCAACAAACAGTGTTTGTTTCTGACGGTGCACGACGCCGTGCTGTATGCTCAGCGCTTGTTGGCCATTTGTGAGGGGGTGAGAAAATCTGTTTCTTGTGTCTGCCTGGGGTGTGTGTGTATTTGTGCTCGTTGGAGTAGGGGTGAAGGGTTGCATGGGATAGGGGAGTTAGGGGGTGGAGGGGATGGTGGTGATGGTGGTTGGTGAATCATCTAGGACTGAAAAAAAGAAAGAGTTTTAAGAGAGAAGTTGAACAGAACTTGAGTGGAGCATGCTACATGTCTTGATAACTATGTATTGGGATATGATTTTTTGCATCTGGGTGCACATAGAACAGGAGGGGGGATGGTACTGATTGGGATCAGATGCATTTGTTCAGTAGGTGTGTGTATGTGTCTATGTGTGCAGTGGTGTTGATGTTATTAGTACCGATGTTACAAATTTTTGTTATTTTTGATTCTTATTGCCACGTTTTTAGTCCTTTTGTTTGTTTAAAGTATTTGTCAAAAACTTGCTTTTCTTTCAGTCTGTTTTGATGTCTCCATGAAATGTCTTGGTGGTTTTAAGGGATGTAAACAGAATGACCTCATTTGACTGAAGTATAGATTTACATGTATGTTAGATAAAATGCCAACCTTTGTCCATCACATTTTTGTCCTCTTTGTCTAGAAGAGAAGCCCACGCATTGCAGGTAGTAGATGTTTGACCAATCACTGATGACTGTTCTGCTGTTGTTTTTGGTTGATGTTAACCTTCAGAGCAGTTGCACTTTAGCTAGTTATTTAGTGTGATTGTAGATTAAAATGCAGGGTTTTTTTGGTTTGCTTTGGTTTTTTGGTTTTCATTATTATTATATGTTTTTTTAATTCAGATGTGGTGTGACTTGTACTTAATAATCTCTGTTGTTGCTGTTTCTATTTTAACTGCACCCACTTTTAGGAATTGTACACTTTCGTCACTACGGTTTTGTGTTGAATTTGAAAGCATAGGGTTTTTTTTTAGTTGGAGGTTGTTTGATGTAAGACCGAAGATGAAAACAAAAGTATAATGAATGCACTAGATAACCTGATTATTCAGTATTCTGTGTGTGTGTGTGTGTGTGTGTGCGCGCATGCGTGCGTGCATTTATGCGTGCGTGCGTATGCATGTTTATACATGTGAATGTTTATATGCATGAGCCTGCACTTACGCAAAATACCAGTGTCTGTTGTTGAAATGCATTTTCAGATGTGTGTATGTGTGCAGGTACTTTAATAAAATGAAGAGAGTAGGCATTCGAAAAAAAGTAAAACTATATGTCATTAACATGTTGACAGATCATTTAAAACATGACGCATTAGTCACATTTCTACTTTTAACAGATGTTTTTTTCTCTTTGGTATGTGTCTTCATTCCTTTTAGTCAACAACCTGAACAAGTTGATTAGTGGCATCATGCTGATTACACATAGTCCAAACATTGAACAGCATAGTTTTCTTTTTGCCTTTGTTTTCTGCGCCTGTCTTCAGTGTTCTGTCTTTTGATACTTTGATTTTTATTGTAAATACTTTGTTAAATTATTTCTTGCTAAAAGCTTTTGTGATTTTGTCTTGTGACAGTTATGTTTTCTATACGCTAGAGAGGGTCAGAGAGGGAGGTAGTGTTTATTGGGAAGGGTGAATGTAAGTAAAGATGAAAAACGTTCCAGGAAAAGAAGGCTTTTATAGGAAGGGAGTCTTTGTTGAAATTGTAAATGTAGTAAATGGAAAGGCAAAGTTGTTATGGAAAAACAAGGTTTTATTGGAAAGGAGACTTTGTTGGAAAAGTTAATACAAAGAGTTTATTGTATACAGTGGAAGCTGTTAGATTGTTTCTTCATTATCATTGCGGATGTTTTTTCTTGTATGATTTGTTTGTTTGTTTGTGTCTTATTATCACTTTTATTATACATCATATTTTTGTGCCAACTGTTCATTTGTTTTATGTTTTCAAGGCATAAAAAAAGCCTAATTATGTTCACATTGTAAATGAACGCTGACTAGAAATGTTCATATAAATGTCACAACTTGCTGCCATTCTAGTCAGCCAGCTGTGACCATGATCTCCTCCACACCACCACGATCACCACTGTCACAAACAAACATTTTTACACAGCTTTCAGATCACCATTACCACCTCACTACTTAACCGGCAGAAAAAAAAAGGGGAAAAAAGCGAATGACAAGAAGAGGTGAATAATTTTGGACAGAATTGTAGTTTGTTTCATTTTATCATCAGAAACATAGAGGACTTGCTAGTTACACTGCATCAGTGAAATCATGGAGTTTTGTCATGAAACTAGGTTATTGTGAGACCTTCCAAAAACTGCAGGCAGTTTTCTTTAGCAGTGCCATGAGAGAAGTGGGTCTAGCGGTGAAAAAGCAACGTGATTCAAGTTAGTTTGTGTCCAGGGATTGTCATCTGTTAGATTGTGCAGCTGTGGACTGCTCATAACTTTTGAAGGAAAATGACATGTTTCTAAGACAAGCATTTACTGTCTTTTCAAAAGCTTAACATCAGTAAAGATATTCTGAAACTTAAACCATTTTCTCTTTCATTAACGATTTTTTTTTTTGTGTGCTGTGCATGCGCACATATGTGTGTGCATATGTGTGTTTTTAATTCACAGATCTGTGCATGTGTAATGAAGTCAGACATGACAGCATTTATTGTTCGTAACACAGCCAGTTTCCCCCTCCTCTAATCTCCCTCACCCATTCCCTCACCAAAAGTCCTCTTCTGTGTGACACTCCCTCTCTCTGTCTGTGTCGCTCTCAACATATTGAATGGTCTGTGAACTTATCCCAGAGGTAGAAGCTGAATGGTAGGGAGAAGAAGACAACACAGACAAATCCCTAACCAAGAAAGTTAAGAAGTGGTATTGGAATATCGTGGACTGCAAGCCTTTGCTTTTATGTTTTTCGTAATTTCTTTTATGTTTAGATTTGGCAAATACGCTGGAGATGATTTTGAGGCAATGATGATCTGAAACTGCTTAAAATGGCTATTTCCAGTGCTGCCATTACCAATATAGCTGTGTGGTGTTCCTGCATCTATTAATATAGAACCGCCTAGAGTGTGGCTTCACAGCTGTATACAGAAATCTTGCTTCTTTGATAAATGTGTTGTCTTGCACCAGCTGGTCATTTCCCCATCATCAGATACAGTGTGACCACTTAAGTGAATGTGTTGTCCTGCACCATCTGAACATTTTTAGCTTATCTCCTTATTTTCACATGCAGTCCTGAGAGGATATTGGCATATAATCTCATTTAGTCATACGCTTCCAGACCAATAATTTCCAAAAAGCACTCTGAAAGAAGCACAGTGATTTGTTTTTAACAGGTGCAGCACATTTTTTAAAGAATATTTGATATTTTGTAAATAAAAATTAAAGGATTAACATATTTGGGTATAATCATATTTGGGTATAATCAGCATAAGGCTTCTTAAGGCACAGTGGGATTTTAGCACAGAACATATAAAAAAAAAAACTAACAAAAACAAGGGAAAGTTCTATCTTTAGTATTCTTACATACGTACGAAGATCTGTGTGTGTGTGTGTGCATGTGAATGTATGATAAGAAAGAGACAAAGTCTGTTCTTAGTATCTTTCTGATTGTATAATTTTGTTATTGAAGAATGTGTAGATATCTTTATAGAAAGTGCCGGTTACTGGTCTTGCCCTTTATGTTATGTTGATGTTATCATTATTGATGTAAATTTGATGGTGATATCCACATTCAGCGGGAAATGTAGATTTTCATTTTGTATCATCTCACTTGAAGGCACTCTCGTCATCCAGGAACATATATGTTTATGTAGACCATTCTTGATTGAACAAATTGTTCATTTGCAAATGTTGATCACAAATTAGAGATGAATTGAAGTTTCTCTCGTTACTGAAACCCACGATCCGCAGTATAGTACACAAGAGTTCAGACAAACTTAGAACTGATACTTAATTGAAGTTTGAACCATCTCTTCTCAAGGAGGGCATACAACCTCCAATGATGCTTGCTGGTTCTCAACAAATTTAGTGTGAGGCCTACTGAACTTCAAGCTGTTTTAAATAGGATGAAAAGTTGATTTTAAGCATCTTCTTTGCCAACATTTCATGTATTTATTTCAAAACATTGTGACCTTGAATATATTGGCTGTATGAAATGAAAACATTCACTTAAGAATTTAGAATGGAAATGTAGGTAAAATAACTGCATACTAATTTCCAGCAGTGGAAAGTTGTCACAAACTGATTTTCATTATGGGAGAGTTTTCATTTGGTTGCATCCTTTTGTAAGAACCCCAACACCTTGAGTGATCCTTTTTTTTCACCTTTAAATCCAGATTCAGCAAGGCTCATGAACCTCACTGATCTTGTTTTTTTCAGCCTTGTTTTCATTCAAGGCCTACCTTGCACTGAAGATATCAAAGCTAAGTGACAAACTCATTCATTTTCATTGTCCTATTTGTTTGTGTCTTGCCTGAAGAAGACCTAAGAGGTCAAAACGCGTCATATTTTCTCTTGTGACTCATTTGTCCATGTTTCTCTTGGCGGTTTGCAAACATTTATTTAAGATTTGTCACCGATCTTGGATTGCGAACCAAAATATTGGGCAATTTGTGGAAAAGACAGGATTGCTGAGATTGCAGACAGCATGAAATAGGTTGGTGATCTAAAAGTTTGTTCAGTGAAGTAGAGCTTTAAGTTTTGAAATACAGCGCTGCTGTACCATATGAAATGTTTGCTGTGTGTGTGTTCTTCCATCAGGAGGACGATGGAGAAAGAATGTCCTTAGAGAGCATTCAAGAACATAGCATCCTAGGATCCATTGAAGCCAAACTGAACAATGGAGGGGTTGATGTGTCATCCCCACTCACCGACAATGGTGGTTCAGTATGTACTTTTTTTAATCTGCCATTTCTTTACAGTGTTTAATGATTTTCTGTTATTTGTCAGACCTAAGAGTCGCGCTAGTCAAGAACACCAGTCCATGCTTCTGATTCCTGATCCCTGTACAGATCTTGTGTATGAACATGCCAGTAGCAGCTTCTAGCTGGTAGGATGCTGAATCTGGACAGTCAGTGTCTCTCCTAATTTCAGTCCAGGAGCCCAGACCTCATTGTGTTTTTTCTTTAATTTCATCACATGTATTTATGCATTTATTTTCTGATTTCATTGCTACTTGAATCTTGTGGCTTTAAACAGATAGGAAGCAGCATAGATGTACTTGTTTGCCTATAGTGAAATCTTGATGAAATTAGATGTTCATTTTCATCAAAATATTTGATATTGCTCATTTTGATCAAAATATTTCTCTACACACATGTGGATTTTGTTGCGGTTTTTAAAAAAAAATTTTTTTTATGATACTCATGTTCATTATCTCACCTATGTACATTATTTCATAGACAAAGTTATTTCTTTATGTGGGTTTATTGGGTTTTCTGTTTTGAACAAGAGGAAATGACAATTTGTCTATTTAACATTAATCAACACATCTGTTGCATGTGAATGTATGTCTTGAACTTGAAATACACACATTAGCATAGAACTGCTATCAGAAGGGAGCCTTTCCTGTCAAACTTTTGCAAAAAAGTTCACCTTGATACAGACCTATTTACCTTCCTCTTTGGCTTGATGGATTACACTTTTGACAGTCTCATTCCAACTTTACGCTTTCTCACACTTTGTTCCAGTTAAGAGATTGCCAAAATTATTATTCATTTGAAAGAGCTGCTTCAGTTGGCTCACTGAGTTATTGAGAATGCAGTTGGCTTGTGCCGTCCGATGATTGCCAATTGTGGTTAATTGTGCTTGTAATAGCACTTTGCTACTGTAGCTCTGTCGGGCAGTGGCATCACTGTACACCATTGATGAGCAATAATTGCCACCATGGTGAAGTGGTTAGCATCACAGACTCTCAGATGGGAGGTCACGGATTTGATTCCCATCAGAGTCATGAGTGATTTTTTCTGCCTGACCGGCTGCTACCTTGAGTTGAGTTTGCTAGGGGCTCAGTTGGGAAGACCGGGACCACACAGTCGAGTTTCATCCCCTTGATGGATACGTCTCTGAGAGTGTTGCTCAAATTTCCTGACCAACACTGCAGGTATCTGTATCTCTCGGGCCTGGTTGACACTGGGATATATTATGAAAGGAGATGTAGTGTACAGCCCTGACATGCAGTCTCAGACAAAAATGGAAATCTGTAACATCATCTTTATCATCCTCATTCTCATCAATTAGCATAAGAAAAAGTCTCAGATTCTGTGGCCCTTCATGCCCTGCTCTCATGGTGATCTCAGTTTTGATGTCCTCTCCATGGCTGCGGCCTTGGTTTGGTTCGGTCAGGGTCACCGGTATTGGCGAGTCCGTGGGGGCTGTCGTTGGACGGACATGGTGGCGCCCTCCAGAGGGAGAGCTCACTCATGCCGGCTCTGCGACTAAGCAATTATTGTCGTCAGTAGGGGGTTTAGTTAGTGGTGTCCTGCTTATGTTAGATCAGAACAGGTGTCACTGAACATCAACGAAGTGACTCGGCAGCAGTGCAGTGTCTCCTCAGGTGGGTTGCCTCTTGTTGACTTGACATTGACTGCTCCCTGTGGATTATCGGTGCCAGGGCTGTGGTGGGACCGACAGGGCAGTATCTGTAGACGAAGTGTCGGAATGAGCGGCGTGGTTGCACTGCCACTGAGGTGTCACAGAAGTTGGAACAGAAAAAGAAACATTGATTTGGGGGGGGCTTACTGTTGTTTCAATCTAAGATGATGTTAATGAAGGGGTTATAAATGTGGATCTGTTGAGTTGCTGTAAGAGCACAATTACTATTGACACATCCTGTGAGTTGACACTTTTCAACTACAGATTATATTTGACAGCTTGCTATATTGCACTTGGGACTCCAAGGGGGTAGACAGGTCTGTTGAAGGGCAAACAAATATATGCAGAGAGGAAGTAATTAGTGCTGCCATACTATGCTGCCATTGTCTCTCCAGAAGAGTCTCCTGGATGGGCAGTGTAGTGTACAAATAATACGATACATGTATTTAATATACATATATGTCACTGACATGTATTTAATATACATATTTCACACTGTTCAACATACAGCCACATTTTTTTTTTCTTCTCTAAGATCACCAGTCTTGCTTCCTGTGTTCAGGGGTTATGAACAGTGTGAGATGTATAATGAGCATTCCCGTGACCCTGCAGTGACCTGAGGACAGAAGCCTGTGCTGAGAGGATGGATTTCATGTCTGACATCAGACAGAGAGCAGCTCCACCTTCTCCTGCAGACAACGCATGTGTCATCATCATGCAGACAACGCATGTGTCATCATCACGCATACAACGCATGTGTCATCATCACGCAGACAACACATGTGTCATCACACAGACAACGCATGTGTCATCATCATGCAGACAATGCATGTGTCATCAACACGCAGACAACGCATGTGTCATCAACATGTAGACAACGCATGTGTCATCAACATGTAGACAACGCATGTGTCATCGACACGCGCACAACTTGGGGTTGAAAAGTGGCAATTGCAGTGTCAACATATATAGCTGCAGTGTTTTTTTTTCATCTGCTTGTAAAAATCTGAGGACTTGTCATGTATGAGTTAAATGGTTTTTACTTTTTCTTCTTCTTTTTTTTTTTTTAACATATCTGGCAAGTTTTTGTGTTGACATGCCTTGTCATGGTGTGATTCATTCAGTTATTACATATTCATGGCAATCTACAGATCTGAGGATAGAGGACATTCAGAAATGGACATCAATGGTGCATTGGTTTCACATATAATGCTTTTTTTTTTTTTTTTTTTGCTTCTGGGCTGCTGATTTGTAAAGTGACATGTGTATTTTTTTTAACCTTGTAAGCGTACAAAATATTTATGTAGTCATTTTTTACATTGGTCTCTCACTTTTTCAGGGTAAAAATACTGCAAATACACAAAATGAGATTACAGTAAACATTCTGAAATAAAGGATTCTTGCACTTTGTGATGGTAATAACAGAAATTGTGCACACTGTGCACACTGTATTTAGGTCATCAGTGTCTTTGATGATTTTTTATAATCAAATATTGTGAGGGTTTTTTTTTCTCAATGAAATGTAAGCAGGACATTCACACACACAGGCAGCACATTGTTGTCACTGGTACTTTTTACCGACTGAAGCAGAGAACACACACTGTAGACTTTGCTTTAACAGTTGTTTACGCTGTACCACAGAACGTGACTGTTTCTGTGTGTCACTGATTCATGTGTATGTGGTACATTTGTGCTATGCTTCCTTTGCAGTCAGTACCCTGTATGGTAAGGAAGGTTTTAGCTAAGTCTTTTTCAACTCAAGGGGTCACAATCTCAGAGTGTACAGAAATGCTTGTGATAGATCTCTGTTGGTGCAACATATCAGAGTGTAAAATGATGTGTTCCAGATGTATAGTGTTTGTTGAAATGTTGATGTGTGCTTTTATAAAACAAGATTGTTCAGTCTAATTGTAATGTGTATTAAAATGGTGTGCACCTTCCTCCCTCCTCCCTCATGCGTGTGTGTGGTGTGGTGTGTGGGCGTGCGTGTGTGTGTGTGTGTGTGTGTGTGTGTGTATGTGTGTGTTATCAAGCCCACAAACACTTGCTGTGCATTATCAGGCGTTTGTGCCTTGTTATGGAGATTTTGCGTCCTGTAACTGGCCCTAGCAATGATATTAGAGAAAAGAGAAGATGGAGAAAGAGATTACTGGCAGCCTCTCGTTCTGCCCTTTTTTGCAGTTTGTTCATGTTCTTTCCTTATAGAATGTGTACAGTATCTTTTTGTTCTGCAATTAGAGCGCTGGTGAGATTTTGGAGTTTGTGTGACTGTTTTTGATCTTGCCATTCTGATAGCCAAAGCCCCATCTTTGAGGATTGTATTTAAACAGGATGGCAGTGTGCATGTTGGAGGTGTTTTTCTTTTGTTGTTTTTTGTGTGTATGGTGTATTTTATGTGTACATATATTTGTCATCCATCTTGCCAGCACAGGAAGGCCTAAGTGTCTATAAATGGTGGGGGCCTGGAAGGCTTTTTTCTTTTCTTTTTGTTGGAATGCACACGTTTATGCACAGGACCTCAGTTTAAAGTCCCATCCAAAGGATATGGGTATGGGGCTGATGGGGAGAGGGGGGGTTGGAGTCTGCGCAGTCGGCTATGAACCATGCTGTCTGAAGTGGGGATCTGAACCCAGGAGGGATGGATCAAGAGCACAAGTCATCATCCATCAGGCCAACCAGGCCCTAGTTTACAGTGTGATGTACATTGTACAGGAACACTGGGCTTGATGTTCAGTACCGGGGCACACTGTCGTAAGGTTTGACTGAAGCATCAGCTTTGACCAATAGTGTGGGCTTGCACAGCACAGCCAGACATTTCCTGTGATCTTCTTCACTTTGGCTGTTGCTGCATTGAGTTATACAGACCTGTTTAACCTGTACAATTGCTGTATTTTGTACACTTGTATAGTGAAAATATGACAAACACAACACACTGAGAAAAAAAAAATGTCAAAAGGAAAATCTGGAGACATAGTTTCTGAGCAGTAATTACTCTTGCAGAGTGTAACCATGGTGGAGGCTTTGACCAAAGAGCAGCACTTCTTGCTAACATCAGTACATGAAATCAGTTCAGGCTGTGTCTGCTCTTAGACAAGTCCTCAACAGAAAAAAAAAGTGGCGAGAGGGAGCATGATTTTTGCCCAAATGAATTGGATTTGAAAGCAATTTGTGTTAGAAGAGCCTGTTTTGACGCGAAAACACTGTTGATGCAGGGGTTTGAAAACAAATGTTGAGGTGGTTGCTATCCACGAAAACCTGTGCTGGGTGATAACCAGGTGTTGAAACAAATGTGCCCCCCCCTCCCTCCTCCCTCCACACTCTTCTTTTCAAAAATAGTTAGAAGATGTGCTTTAAACATTATCACCCTCCCCCATTCCCTTGGCATTTGGACATGGTGGAATACCTTCTGTAAATTTTTTGTTGAAAAGCCAAAAAAGTAGTTATCCCCCTCCCCACTTCAGTTGGGGATGGCTTGGTACGTGCACTGCACCAATAGCAGGTAGAAATGTGTGTGTAGAATTGCATGTTGCTTGAGGCGTATTTCATTTAACATCTGTTGGAAGTTAGCGGGTCAGGCTGCATTATCTTTGTTTCTGCTGAGGAGATGGATAGGTCTGTTGTTGGCTGCACTGATGTGTACCAATCTAGTGGACAACAGTGTTTTCTGCCTAGTGTTCAAAATGTGCTTGCTGTGGGGTTTTTACTGCACTGTACTGTTCTGTACTGTGCTCTGCATTGCTGTACTGTACTGGTGTGGTAATATGTTGTACATGTTCTGTGATAATTTTGTAGTGCTGTGGTGTGTCATTTTGTAATGTGCTTTACTGATGCACTGTGCTGTGGTTTTCTCTTTTTATAGGGCTGTGCTGTACTCTGCTGAATTGTGATTATGTTTACTGCACTGTGTTGTTCTTGTACTGTGCCTGATGTGTTGTCATGTACTGTGGTTTGGTTACTGGGTATTGTTCCTGTATTGTACTGTTGGTAAGTGGATAATGGTCTTTTGTAGTGCACTGTGTACGGTTTGTACAGTACTATCTGGTTCTTCAAGTGCGTTGGTTATGCACCTGTAGTTAAGTGCACTGTGCTGATTTTGAAAAATAATAGTTATACTGCACTGTGCTGGTCGGAAAACCCAGTATAGTACTGTACTGTGTATCTGGTCTGTAAGAACTACCACTGGACTAATCTGTAATGCACTACACTGTCTACAAACCTGTAATGCACTATACCGGCCTGTACTAACCTGTAATGCACTACACTGGCGTCATGCTGGTCAGTACACATCTAAGTGATTTGTTATGCACTGTAGTTAACTGCACTGTGCTAATCTTGAAAATAGTATCTTCTACTGCCCTGTGCTTGGTCAGGGAACACACACTGGTACTTATTCTGAATTGCGCTGTTACATCTGTAATGCACTTTCCAAGGCCCGTACTAACCTGGAATGCAACTACACTGGTCTGCACTAACTGTAAATGCACTACACCGGCCTGCAGTAATCTGTAATGCAAGACAATGGTCTGAACCTAATTGTAATGCACTTACACTGTTCTGCACTAACATGTAATGCAAGACACTAATCTGTAATGCACTACCACTGGTCTGCAACTAACCTTAATGCACTACACTAATTGTAAATGCACTACACTGGGTCGGCCCAACTGTAATGCACTACCACTAATCTGTAATGCCACTACAATGGTCTGCACTAACCTGTAATGACTACAGTAAATGGTAATGCACTACAATAATCTGTAATGCACTACACGGGTCTGCACTCACCTGTAATGCACTACACTAGGGTCTGCCCTCACCTGTAATGCAACTTCACTGGCTGTACTGATCTGTAATGCACTCCACTGGTCTGCACAACCTGTAATGGTACAGCTGGTCCTGTAATCACTACACTGTAGCACTAACCTGAATGCACTACACTGGTTCTGTACCTGTACTGCACATACACTGGTCTTTACTAATCTGTTAATGTACTATACTGGTGCTGCTACTCAAATATGTACTATCCATACTGGCCTGTAATAATCTAGAATCACCATACTGGTCTGTAACTGAGTCGGTAATGCACTATGCTAATCTGTATTGAACTTTCAAACTGTGTCGCGCACTTGCTGTAGTTTTTTCTGCCATGTGTTCTGCAATGCACCATGATAATAGGTACTGCCCTATACCTGTCTGCTGTGCCTTGTACTAATCTATAATGACTGTACCTATCGGTTGTTGTACTAATCTTAATGTGCTATGCTTATCTGTCTTGCAATCTTTGCTCATCTGTGAAAGCCCCTGTGCTGATCTGTAATTCACTGTGATGTAATGGTTTTTCAAATGCACTGACCTGATCTGCCTGTGCCTATACTATCTGTAATGTGCTATACTGGTCCGTGATGCAGCCTGACACCAGTCTGTAATGTGCTATGCAGGACTGCAATGTGCTTTCTAGTGCGGTAATGTAGTATGCTGGCCGTAATGTACTATGCTGGTCTGTAAATGCACTTATGCTGGGCTGTAATGCACTTGCTAGTCCTTTAATGCATGATGCTGGTCCTGTAAGTGTAAATTATGTGCTGGCCGGTAATGTACACTTTGCTGGTCTGTAATGGCACTATTCTGCCTGGCTCTGTTTTAATGGTCTGTTGCACTCTAATGCTCTGTGTACTATGCTGGCTAATGACTATGCTGTAATCAATACTATGCTGGCCTGCAATGCGCTTTGTCTGGTCGTTAATATGCTGTGCTGTTCCTGTAAAAAACTATGGCTGGTCTGTTAATGCACTATGCGTGGGCCTGCAAGGCACTTGATGGTACTGTAAGATGCTTTGAGGCCTTGTAAGTAAGACTATGCTGGCCTGCAATGCGTTGGGGTACTGGGTCTGTGAAGAATGGCGTGCGGTGCAGGTGTTAATGGTGCTTTGCTTGGTGCTGTACAAATTGGAACTATGCGGGGCGATGGTATGCAGCGATGCTGGTCGGTCTAAGCATTCTAATGTGGTCTGTAAGGCACCCTATGCCGCTGGTCTTTGGCAACGTAGATAATATGATGGCCGTATATGTGCTTTGCGGTAAGTAAATGTACTATGCGGGACTGTATTTAAGGCGCTTTGCTGATGGGCGTAATGTGTCTTGGCTGGCCTGAATGCAATATGTTGTTTGTAATGTGTATGCGGGCATGTAAGGCAATATGCTGTTGGTATGTGGATATGCTGGCATTGGAATGAAACTATGATGGCCTGTTATGGCTATG
>JADBJO010006265.1:132500-135000 GCA_016801955.1 Conus betulinus | reverse complement strand
TGTGTATATATATATATATATATATGTGTGTGTTGTGTGTGTGTGTGTGTGTGTTGTATACATATGTATATGCATATGTATGTATATCTGTATATATCTATACATGTGTGTGTGTGTGTGTGTGCACGCGTATGTGCGTGTAGGCATGTGTACGTGTGTGTGCGTGTGCGTGCGTGCGTGTGCATGCGTGTGTATGTGTGCGTGTGTGTGCGGGGCGTGCGTATGCGCGAGCGTGTGTGTGCTGTGTGGCGCGTATGTGTGTGTGTCTACATGAATGTAGGTCTAATTTCATTCACACACACACACACACACACACACACACACACACACACACACACACACACACCACACACACACACACAAGGCACAGAGAGAGAGAGAGGAGAGAGAGAGAGAGAGAGAGAGAGTGCCTGGTCAGACAAAATCTGCATTCTAAGCACCAAGTCATACGACGGAGTTGAATGTCAACCGGATCACGAATAGAAGACGGAGGTATAAGAGACAGACTTCTAACGACGCTTGTCGGAGCTCAAGCATGTCTTGGCGTGTCGGTGAATACAGAGGAACAGGCTTGTCGCGTGTTGTTGACTCTCACCGGAGTCCTATCAGTGAAACCAGCGTGTCCCAGTGGCTCCTATCCCATGACACGTGGTTTTGTGCCGAAATATACACCGACAGCTTCAAGCACTCAGGAGTTGCTGTGGGTCTGGCAGAACAACCATGCAAGTGGCCCTTACAGACTGTTCATGGAGTCTACAGTCATCGCCCGCCTCGGCCGGCACCCGCGTCCCCAGTGTCTTCCAGGCTTCTTCTCCTGCCAATTTGTATTTGTTTGTTTGTTTTGTCAGTATGTGTGTCACGCTTGTCAGTGTGTGTGAAGGGTGCATGTGTCCACTAGGATGTGTCCGAGGCATGGCACAATATAAGACGTAGCCCATCCCTCTACTTCTGCCAAATTCACTTTCTTTGACGTGAATCGGGTACCCATTTACTGGACAGTGGATGCAGAGGGTTTTCAAACCCGTCAAATATCCGACCCCCACGAGCGGTTTCAAATCTCTGACTGTCAGCTCCACAGTCTAGCGCTCTGACCGCTGGACCAAGGCTCCGTTAGTCTTAAGTCAGAAGGCTTTGGAATAGTGATCCGAAAGGAAATCTTTCACACCACATTCATGAAGCGGGGCCTGGTCTTCTTTCTTTCTTTCTGCATACGCAGGCTGATACTCCTGCAGACAATGCCTGTATAGACAGGCAGTGGAGTTTTGTGTGTATGACCGTTTTTTTTTTTTTTTTTTTCCCGCCATTAAGGCAGCCATACTCCATCTTTGGGGAGGGTATATGCTATGTGTAACGTGTCATCCATACCAACGGCCAAACAGGCCTTCTTTCCGAAAGTTGGTGATGGGATTTTACGTGTGTGCAAGATGTTATGCGTGCGTTCACACACGGAACCTCGGTTTATAGTTTTCATTCGAAGGACTGTATGGGGGAACGGAGTCAGAACCAATGTTAACTCCGAGGGAAAAAAATCCCCCTGCGCCGAAATTCGAACCCGCAACCCTTGGATCACGAGTCCGGCGCTCTACCAACTGAGCTGTTTCCGGCCCCCAGGGCCTGGTCTGACATCTATTTTACAAACCAGGACGAGACGCCGTACGCCGTGCTGGCTCATGATGGGAAATAAAAGGAAACGTACCTTGGCTCCAAGAGCATGTCTGCAGTAACGTGCCTACACAAGTCGTGTTTACCAAACTATCTTCACGTTATGTAATGGTAGAGCACCCAGTGGAAAGGTTGCGACGAGTTCGAATCATGCTCGCACCCAACCTGTGAAACAAAATCATCCTCACCATCCATCCTCTTGATGTGTTGTTACTCTGGTGGTGCCCGTGTTGTGTAAGACAGTCCTCTCCCTCCTCCCTCTCTCTCCCTCTCTCTATCTCTGTCCCTCTCTCCCCACCCTCTCTCTGTCTGTCTGTCTGTCTGTTTGATCGTCTCTTTCTCCCTCTCTCACTCTGTCTCCCTCTGTCTTTTTCTTTGTCTCTCTGTCTCTCTCTCTGACTCTGTCTCTGTTCCTACCCCCCCTCCCCCGAGAAAGCTTATCCTCGTCTGTTACTCTGTCTCTCTGTCTCTTTTTCTACCCACCCCCCCCCCCCCCCCCCCCCCCCCCCCCCCGCCGCCGAGGAAGCATATCCTCGTCTGTCATAGCACAGAAGGTGAATCTAAACGTTAAACCTTTATGCACCTTATCAATAACTAGAAACTTCATATGAGCTCACACACACACACACACACACACACACACACACACACACACACACACACACACACACACACACACACACCACACCACCACCACCACCACTACCACACCACACCACCCACACCACCACCACACAAATACACACACGCGCGCGCGCACACACACATACACGCACACACACACAAACGCACACGCGCACACGCACGCGCGCGCATGCACACACACACACACACACAC
>JADBJO010006265.1:112500-125000 GCA_016801955.1 Conus betulinus | reverse complement strand
AGTCGTCTCAAGAAAAAAAAAGAAAAGGACAGAGTTTGCACTCATTCCTGCTCTGAACTTTTTTTTTTTTTTCTCTCTCTGCCGCTTGACGACTGAGTCGAAATCAGCGTCGTCAACTTTGCAGGATTTATCTCTCTCTCTCTCTCTCTCTCTCTCTCTCTCTCTCTGTCTCTCTCTCTCTCTCGTCTGTCCGTCTCTCTCTCTCTCTCTCTCTCTGTCTCTCTCTGTCTCTCTCTCTCTCTCTCCTGGTTGTAGCCGGTACTTCGTCTTCACTGGTCGCGCCATCTCTGCCGTATGGACAGGGTTTTTTTTTCTTGTTTTCTTTCAGTCTTCAGCCAAACGTTTAGACAGTTCTTTGAGAACACGAAGACTTTGTGCCTTTGTTTAACCGAAATCGCTCACTGAAAGTGTCACGGTGTTGCATTTCTTCGGGTGTGTCGTGTCGCCAGTCATGCTGGGGTTTTCGCTCTTGAACGCAAAAATTCAATCCACATTTCCACATTGCTATATCAATCTGTTTGACATCATTTGGTTTTTTTTTTTTCAAATGAAAAAATTTAATTTAATCCACAAGATTTTCACCTGGGTGACCACTGACAGTAATATTTGCGATCCGTTCAAGGAAGGAACATGGCGATTTTTTTAACGATGCTAGAAACCTTTTTTTTTTTGGACTGTTGAAAGACTGGCATGGTAATAATTGCTAGGAAACATGCCAGTATGGCTGACTACGTCCATCTTGTATATTCTGCAGTTCTCATTGAAACTACGAGGAATAGAAATTACAATCACTTCAAGTTAAATTGTTTAGATCCTCATTAATCTAACCTGATTTTTGTTTTCGTACACAGAAACAAGTTAAAAAAAAAAAAATGTCAAAGCCAACTACTGTCTGCATTTGCGGCGGCGGAAATGGTGCTCACGTTTTGGCGTGCTTCGCTGCTGCGCATGCGCAAGTCCCGGAAGTGCGTGTGCTGACGTTGTATCAGAACGAGGCCGCAGTGTGGAAGGGAGAAGGTGGCAGAAGAAGATCTGACCGTGGCGAAACATCACCCAGACGGAAGTGTGGAAAGAGGTGTGTATGTGAAACATCAACTGAACAGAGAGATCTCCAAGCTTCATAGGATTATGGATCTGTACCAAGCAGATGAAAACAAAACTTTATTTTCACCATTCATTAGTTTAAAAAAAAAGAGGAGGGGAGGGAAGGGGGGGGGGGGGGGGGGGGATGGAAGGAGGAGGAGAAGGAGGAGGAGGAGGGAAAGAGAGAGAGGACAGAAACAGAGAGAAGTAATAATATTATTCCAGGACAGGAGAGTCACGGTCCAATGGAATATCATTGAATGGAAAACACACACACACACACACACACACACACACACACACACACACACACACACACACACAGATATAGATGGATAGATAGATAGATAGATAGATAGATAGATAGATAGATAGATAGATAGATAGATAGATAATTTTTCAGGACAGGAATACCATGAAATTCCGGTCTAACTCATGGGAACAGTCATGTCATCAAAAGCAGAGGCCTCACGAAAATACAAAAATGTTTGGAGTGGGCTCACTGAAACGTCTTCACATGAAATTATGCAGCTGCCTAGGGGCCGGAGTAGCTCAGTGGTAGAGCGCCGGACACGTAATCTTGGGGGTTGCGAGTTCGAATCTCCGCCGGGCCGTTTTCGGTACAGGGGAATTTTCCCCTCGGAGTTAAACATTGGTTCTGACTCCATTCCCCATACAGTCCTTCGAATGAGACTATAAACCGAGGTTCCGTGTGTGAACGCACGCACAACATCTTGCACACACGTCAAATCCCATCACCAAACTTTCGGAAGAGAAGGCCAGTTTGGCCGTTGGTATGGATGACACGTTACACATAGCATGCACCTTCCCCGAAGTTGGAGTAGGGCTGCCTTAATGGCGGGATTAAAAAAAAAAGTCATACACACAAAACTCCACTCCCTTTGTTGGGTGGGGATATACGGGAGTGTCCGCAGGAGTATTAGCCTGCGTACACAGAAGAAGATGCAGCTGCCTCAAGACTGATTGGCTTGGAGGTTGCTTAAAAAAAAGGATGAAAATATTATTATATGCACTGTGCAGATGCGTTGCTAGACATGGTTTGAAGACGTCAACCAAACTGTTAATTTCTTAGACATGGTTTGAAAGACGTCAACCAAACTGTTAATTTCTTAGAATTGATCATATTTAGATTTTAGCTATTTTAAAGAAAATAGCCCTGCATGGAATCTTTGCCCTAAGAATCGTTGGAAGACACGCAGGATGACATAACATAAAATATATAAATGGAAACACGCACGTGCGCGCGCGCACACACACACACACACACACACACACACACACACACACACATACACACACACACACACACTATCTATCTATCTATTTATCTATCTACCTACCTGTCTGTCTGTCTGTCTGTCTCTAGCTATGTATCCATTATCAGTAACACACCTGTCGATTTTCAGATCAAAGCGAAACCCGCAATCGTCACCAATGACGCCGGCAAAGCTGTCACTGTCAGGAGCTGACGTCATCATTTTCTGCGTTCCTGCTTTCGCACACCGGCAGTACTTTGAAGCCATAGCTCCTCACGTGGGTCACGACGCAGCCATCATTGGTCTGCCCGGGCAGCCGGGTTTTTGAGTTCCAGTGCTTCCATGTCTTGCAGGACAAAGCCAAAGGCTGCGTCATTCTCAACTACGAGACGTTACCCTGGGCATGTCGCATTGCGGAGTTTGGAAGAAAGGTGATTCAAGGCGCGCGCGTCTGTGTGTGTGTGTGTGTGTGTGTTGTGTGTTGTGTGTGTGTGTGTATGTGTGTGTGTTGTTGTGTGTGTGTGTGTGTGTGTGTGTGTGTGTGTATGTGTGTGTGTGTGTGTGTGTGAGAGAGAGAGAGAGAGAGAGAGAGAGAGAGAGAGAGAGAATGTACGTGTACATGAGTGTATGCGTGCGCGACTCTTATGTGTGTGTGTGTGTGTGTGTGTGTGTGTGTGTGTGTGTGTGTGTGTGTGTGTGACAGAGAGAGAGAGAGAGACAGAGCGAGTATGTGTTTGTGTATGTGAGAGAGAGAGAGAGAGAGAATGTGTACATGTACATGAGTGTATGCGCGCGACTCTTATGTGTGTGTGCGTGTGTGTGTGTGTGTGTGTGTGTGTGTGTGTGTGTGTGTGTGTGAGAGAGAGAGAGAGAGAGAGAGAGAGAGAGAGACACACACAGTATTTGTGTGTGTGTGTGTGTGTGTGTGTGTGCTTGCCTGATCTGCTCGTTTTTGTCTTGGTCAAACACTTTCCCATACTGCTGTTTTTCTTTGTTAATCACTCACGTGCGTAACGGAGCCACATGCACCCATCTCCCACCTAACCACATTCACGTAACTTGCACGCTGCACAACATCATGATGCCCCCCCCCCCCCCCCCCCCCCCTCCCCCCCCCCGCCTTCCAAACATTCCCTGTGAACGACAGGTCGACCTCAGTCAGTTCCAGTTCCACTCCTGGGACACAGGTCGCAGACCAAGGACCCCCGGGCGTCTCTGTCTTGGACTCTTCTTTCCAGCTGGTTCCATGTCATCCCTCGTCAGATGTCAGCTTTCAGATCCCGGCGCCAGGTGTTCCTTGGCCGACCCCCCTTTCGCTTTCAGGCTTTCACCACATGGCGTCATACATTTTCTTGTCGAAGACCCCCCATCTCTTCCCAGGGCTGAGCTGTCCAGTTGATCCTTGGGTTGGCGTTTCTGTAGCTGTGGTTTTGTTTCACGGGGTGGAGTAGCTGGCCCCACGCCCAACCCTCCTCCTTTATCCGGGCTTGGGACCGGCATGATCCCCCCCCCCCCCCCCCCCCCCCCCCCCCCCCCCCCCCCCCCCCCGTCCCCAAAGGGTCTCCTGGCGGAGTTTAACAACCCTCCCCTGTAAACGGCAGGTCGACCTGCTGGGCACGAAAGACGCGCTCCTCGGATCGAGGGTGCCTGCCAGGAGGAGCCACGATAGAAGAGAAGACCCCGCACGCTTCTTGCAGTCTCTCCTGGGCACAGCCCCGGTCCTGAGCGAGGCCCACAGCTACCTGGAGATCATCCTGATGACCAAGGCCTTCGCGCACCCCCCTCTGATGTACGGCAGGTGGGGGGACTGGGACAGGAACCCCCTCCGAGAGAAGCCTCTCTTCTATCAGGTGAGGCGCGGACTGGCTGGGTGGCTGGGTGGGTGGGCTGTTGTCTTCACCGGCAGACTGGGCTGTCTGATTTTTTCAACACTGGCGTTGAGAGATTGAGAAAAGACATTGAGAGAGAGATTGAGAGAGAGAGAGACAGACAGACAGACAGGGAGAGAGAGAGAGAGACAGACACAGACAGACGGATAGGGAGAGAGAGAGAGAGAGAGAGAGACAGACAGACAGACAGACAGATAGGGAAAGAGAGAGAGAAACAGAGAGAGAGACAGAAACAGAGACAGACAGAGAGAGAGAAAGAGACAGAGACAGGGAGAGACAGACAGACAGAGAGACAGCTAGAGAGGGGGGGGGGGGACAATACAGGAAACAATGATCACGTTGTGAGTGTGGGCAGACTGTCACGTTAACAGCACGTTAAAGTCACGATTCATCTTAGAGACACATGGAGGGAAGGAAGAAGATCTAAAAACTCCTCCTCCCCATCTTCCTCCCTCCTACCTGCTCCCTCCCTCACCCCTCGCCCATCCCTCCTACCTGGCCCAATCCAGACAGAAAGAAAGAAAAAAAAAAACACATAAAAC
This sequence comes from Conus betulinus, assembly GCA_016801955.1. Taxonomy (NCBI): domain Eukaryota; kingdom Metazoa; phylum Mollusca; class Gastropoda; order Neogastropoda; family Conidae; genus Conus; species Conus betulinus. The sequence goes on along the minus strand of JADBJO010006265.1, from coordinate 120,209 downwards.
AAAAAAATCTTTCTGAAAGCGCCTGCAGAGCTGATTCCAGGAACCCAATCCCCTTCCCTCTTCCTCCCCACTCCCCCCCCCCCCCCCCCCCCTCCTCTGTTCCTGGACGAAGCATTTCGCTCCTGTTTTGTACTATTCTATATCGTTATTCAAAGCATCATTGCTTTATGTTTGTTGTCATCAGGATGGTCATCACCTGAGGTGATAGGATTTAGTGGACGAGAAGGAGTTTTACGTCGGCGGCAACAGCTGCAGCCTTTAAGCAAGAGTTTGCATGCTACATAATGTGAATTCATACGTGTCTGTGACAGCAAAACTTCCCTCTGAACTTCCACGTGTGTATGTGGTGGGGGGGGGGGGGGGGGGGGGGGGGGGGGGGGGGGGGGGGGGGGGGGGGGGGGGGGGGGGGGGGGGGATCACTGAGAGAGAGCGGAGCATGAAGATTCACAGGACAAAAAGAAAAAAAAAAAGGACTGTATGACGACTCCGACGAATGAACAGAAGCGAGACTGCGCCAGCAGACAACACGTCGGAAGACCAGAACCAGAGTTTGAACCGCAGTTCCAACGACATCCGCGTTCATTCTACTGATGAGAAATGTGCACAAGCTCTCGATGCCAAAAGCCAGAGGTTCAGCCTGCCACCCAAAAGACTGGGACATGCTGATAGAACAGAGCAAACTGGCCACGTTTGGAGACCTTGTGTACAGCACCTGCAAGGTGTGAAACAACCAAACGTGAAGACACCTCCTCAAACATCAGGACGCCTGCAAGAGATGGAGAACTGCCGAAAGAGAAAGAAGAATCTCAAGAAACAGATGAAGGCTGCCTCAGAAGTTGAAGAAGAGAGGGCTAGACAAACTGTGGGAAGATCTGAAAGCTCAAAACGATCCCCTCAGAAGAGCAGAAGAAGCGTGAACGATAAGGATAAAGAAAAAAAAAAGAACAAAACCAGGAGAGCTTCTTCTTCTCCCTTTCAGTTCGCCAGACGACTAGTTGAGCAGCCAAAGTCAAGGACACTCACAGCGGACAAAGAAACTCTTGAACAGCATCTCAAAAAACAAACAAACAAACAAACATATTCCGACCCCCACAGCGAAGCACTGCTTGAAATCAAGTTTGGTACAACTTACTGCACGAGAGAGAAAGTTCAGTGGCAAGCCAGCAACAGTAGATGAGGTCAAGAAAGTAGCTAAAGAGAGCCAGAGCCAGATCCTCGCCTGGGCTAAATGAACCCACCGTGTATCCCGTTCAATCCAAGGAATCTCTCAATGTCCATGAGTGTCTCCACAAGATCAACCTGGAGGAACCTGAAGATCAGTGACCAGTGGATTGCAACTGATGGAGTGTACATTCCTAAAGAGCAAAACTCGAGTGGTGGTCAACCAGTTCAGACCAATAGAACTTAATATTTCGGAGAAATCGTAGTCCTTGACATAGAGGCGAGCAGACTTAATAGCCCTTAGAGAATGAGTGCTTTGAATGTGTCAGTCTGGAATGGAGACATCTTTCTGCTGTCAAGCTTACTCTGAAAGTTTCTTCCTACTAATCTTTCACCTTTGATTGTCCATTTAATTCGGAATGGAAATTCGTATACTGCAGGGACTGAGCGAATGTGTTTCTTCCTACTGATATTTCACTCTAGATTGTCTTTTTAAATCGGAATGTAAATGCTTATATTGCAGGGACTGAGCGAATACGCGGCTTCTGTCCTGCACACGGTGAGCGAGGAAATCGTCCAGACAGCGCGCGCCATTACAGAGGCACGGCCGGAAGTGAACCTGAGTCACGTGGAACACCTGGAGCCATGGCTTATACGAAACTACCGCCAGACTGTTCAGGATCCCACGTCTTTGTTCAGCGCCATGAGAACCAACACGGCTTACAATGGTCAGCGGCCTGCTGTTGAGTGTAACACTGTAACAACATCACAGCTTCATGTAGTAACATCACAGAACAGTGGAACAGGATAACATCACAAGTTTACATAGTAACAACACAGAACATTGTCTCTAACACGATAACATCACAGGTTTATGTAGTTATCTCACAGAACATTGTAACAGGATAACATCACAAGTTTTACATAGTAACATCACCGAATATTGTAACAGGATAACGTCACAAGTTTACTTAGTAACATCACAGAACATTGTAACAGGATAACATCTCAAGGTTTACTTAGTAACAACACAGAACATTGTAACAGGATAACATCACAAGTTTACACTAGTAACATCACAGAACACTGTAACAGGATAACATCACAAGTTTACCAGTAACATCACAGAACATTGTAACAGGATAACATCCCAAGTTTACCCAGTAACAACACAGAACATTGTAAACACGATAACATCGCGGTTTACTTAGTAACATCACAGAACATTCTGTTATCCGTAACACAACAACGTGGTCACAACTTTACATAGCAGAAACACAGAACATTGTATTAACATAACAACATCACAGGTTTACATAATAACATACACAAACATTCTGTTGTCTGTAACACAGCAACATCATCACATGTTTGCATAGTAACATCACAGAACACTCTGTTGTCTGTAACACAATAACATCATCACATATTTACATGGTAACATCACAGAACATTCTGTTGTCTGTAACACAATAACATCATTCATATTTACATGGTAACATCACAGAACATTCTGTGTTCTGTAACACAATAACATCATCACGTGTTTACATAGTAACATCACAGAACATTCTGTATCTGTAACACAGTAACATCATCACATGTTTGCATAGTAACATCACAGAACATTCTGTTATCTGTAACACAATAATACCATCACGTGTGTTACATGGTAACAACACAGAACACTCTGTTATGTATGACACAACTACAGGTTCACGTAGTAACAACACAGAACACGGTAATAGGATACCACTACAGGTTTACACAATAACATCACAGAATAATTTGTGTCTGCAACACAATCACATCACCACAGGTTTACACAATAACACCACAGACTATTCTGTTGTCTGCAACACAATCACATCACCACAGGTTTACACAGAACATCACAGACTATACTGTTGTCTGCAAACACAATCACATCGCCACAGGTTTACACAATGACATCACAGACTATACTGTTGTCTGCAAACACAATCACATCGCCACAGGTTTACACAATAACACCACAGACTATATTTTGTTGTCTGCAACACAGTCACATCACCACAGGTTTACACAATAACATCCCAGAATATTTTGTTGTCTGCAACACAATCACATCGTCACGGGTTTACACAATAACATCACAGACTATACTGTTGTCTGCAACACAATCACATCACCACCACAGGTTTACACAATAACATCACAGACTATATGTGTCTGCAACACAATCACATCACCACAGGTTTACACAATAACATCACAGACTATTCTGTTGTCTGCAAAACAATCAGATCCACCACAGGTTTACAATAACATCAGAGAACAGGCACCATTGAACCACACACAGTCAAGGGAAGCAGAAGGAGGAGGAGGAGGAGGAGAAAGAGGAGGAAAGAGGAGGAGAAGAAGGATGAGGGAGGAAGGGAGGAGAAGAAGAAGGAGGAGGAGGAGGAGAAGAGAAGAAGAAGAAGGGGGAGGAGGAAAAGGAGAAGAAGAAGGAAGGAGGAGGAAATGGAGAAAAAGGAGGAGGAGGAGAGAGGAAGAAGAAGAAGAAGAAGAAGAAAAAGGGAGGAGGAAGGAGGAGAAGAAGGAGGAGGAGGAGAAGGAGGGAGGAGGAAGAGAAGAAGGAGGAGGAGGAGGAGAGAAGGAGAAGAGGAGGAAGAAGAGAGAAGGAAAGAAGGGGAAAAACAGAAGAGAAAAGAAAGACAGAAAAAAAAAAGACAGACAGAAAAAAAAAAGAGATTAAAGAAAAAGAAAAAAAGAAACTACGATGTATTTAAAAAAATGTCACAGGCACGAAATGCTTCTGCAGCATCACATATAAGACTACCGTGCAAAAATGGACGAGTTAAAACTCACTTCAAAAGAAACATACTTATCAGCAAAGGAAAAAAATTTGAATAGACGAGTAATAATTATTACCAAAAGGTTTATGACACAGGTAATCGTGTAGCACATTTAGCAGTCAAACAAGTAACATTAACATGGTTATAACATTGGTTGTAGAAAACCAGTGTCCTTGTCTGGAAGCCTGGACATCATAGTGATTTTTTTTGTAACTTGGCCTTTCTCTCTCTCTCTCTCTCTCTCTCTCTCTCTCTCTCTCTCTCTCTCTCTCTCACTCTCTTTATTTTTCACCCACACACACAAATTATTATTTTAACCGCTTTTTTTTTTCCTGTGTTTCTTCACTTTTATTACCTTGTATTATTTTGCATTGGCACACACCAACACGGGACGAGACTGGATGTTAAAAAAAAGCGCTCTAGTGCTTGTCTATTATCCTTGTAAATAAGGAAACACAACTCTCTCTCTCTCTCTCTCTCACTCTCTCTCTCTCTCTCTCTCACACACACACACACACACTTATGGCGTGCATACGCACGCACGCACGTATACACACACACACACACACACACACAGACAGACAGACACAGACAGACACACACACACACACACACACACACACACTCTCTCACTCTCTCTCTCTCTCTCTCTCTCTCAACCGCGCGCACACACTAAAAAAACTCAGCAAAACAGCTGTTGCTCCTGTGTACATTAGCAGTAGCATTAGTTTCAGTTGGTTAATCGTTAGCTTCATTACATTTTCATCATTAATTTTCCATGGCGACGGTTTACATGTGTATTCAGTGTCGAGGCTTTATCATTTGTCTATAATATAGGAGAGAGAGAGAGAGAGAGAGAGAGAGAGAGAGAGAGAGAGAGAGAGAGAGAGAGAGAGAGAGAGAGAGAGAGAGACAGAGAGAGTTTCAAATAGATTTTGTTCAATGTGTGTTCTCTGTGTATCTATCTGCACGCTAGGAAGAGGGGCACAGGAAGCAGGCTTAGTTTGCAGCTATGAAGCGTCAGTTCAATTCACCGTGCAAGCATAAGTGATCTCCCTTTTTTTGCTTTTTTTTTTTTTTCAGGGGGTGGCGGAGAGAGGAGGAGGGGGTTGGGTGTTGAAGTGGGATTTATTGACAGAGAGAAGTATAGAATGTTGCGAAGAGCCCAGCCGATCGCAAGGGGCCATATCAGGGAGGGCTGTCACTCAGTCACAGCCAAAGTTCCACAGCTGTGGAGTGAAATATTTAGGCATTTAGGCATTACCGCAGTGCATGTCTGCAGCAAAGAGAGCACACAAACGCATGGCATGACTATGAATGTTGATGATGACACACACGGCGATGCAGGAAATAAACTATCAGCACATGAAACAACCAGATGTCGACCTTTCAGTGCAACGAACAGCCAGTTTTCATGCTGTTTGACTGCATCTTTTTTTTTTTTTACAGAATGCGAGAGAGAGAGAGAGAGAGAGAGAGAGAGACAGACAGAGAGACAGACAGGGTGGGGATGAGGGTCTTTTGGGGGGGGGGGGTGGGGAGTGGGGTGGGAGTGGTGTAAGCATATAAAAGCCCTCTTTATATCTTGCTTCAAAAAAAAAGGAAAAAAAAAAAAAAAAAAAAAAGCAGTACAGTAGGTGATTGATTACGATTAAGCCTTCAAAACCGAAGCAGTAAATGACAGGTCAAAGTGCAACCAGTGTGTGTACAACATCAAACGCCAACATCATGCTTAATAATAGAAAAAAAAAAAAAAAAAGAAAAGAAAAGAAAATCACATGTGAGTTGTGATGACAAATCAGATGCCGGAAAAAAGAAAGGGGGGGGGGGCGAGAGAGAGAGAGAGAGAGAGAGAGGGGGGGGAGGGGGGGGGGGGGGGGGGGGTACGCGGAAGGCAAAGGGGAAAGGGAAGGGGTGGGGGTGGTGTGTGGGTGAAGGTCGGCAGGGGTTTAAAATGGTGGAGGGGGGGTAATAACTGGTCGGAAACAATGAGGGAGGGGCTACGGAGGGGAGGGGAGAACGGGAGAGGTGGGGGTGGGGATGGGGGCAAACGGGGAGGAAGCATTATGCGTGTGCGAGCGCGCGCACGCGCGCGTGTGTGTGTGTGTGTGTGTGTGTGTGTGTGTGTGGAAAGAGAGACAGAGAGACCCCCGCTAATTTCTCTCTCTCTCTCTCTCTCTCTCTCTCTCTCTCTCTCTCTCTCTCTCTTCTTTGTTTTTTTTTTTTTCCCTTTTGGTTTTGTGATCAGGCCTGCTTCACCCCATGAAAGAAAAATATCCCCCGGGCAGTTTGTGCCGGATTTCCACCACCGGTACCTTTCGGAGGACGTCCCTTTTCGGCCTGACGGTGGTCAAGGGCGTGGCCCCAGATCGCCGGAGTGGACACCCCCTGCACTGACCAGGTCCTGACCTGGGCTCAAGGTCACCTGGGCAAGGAGTTCCTGGTGGGGTCAGAGTTGAAGGGCAAGGATATCAAGGACACGAGAGCTCCGCAAGCGTTTGGGATTAATAGTATGGAGGATTTGCTGGCTCGGATGTAAACGCGCACGCACGCACGCACGCACGTGTGTGTGTGTGTGTGTGTGTGTGTGTGTGTGTGTGTGTGTGTGTGTGTGTGTGTGTGTGTGTGTGTGATGACAAAAAACTTATCATACAGCAATGGCGGAGAAATGAAAAAGCCGAAAGGGATGGAAATCCTGTAGTTCAGTCAATAGCATTATGATCGAAGACAAAAGAATTATCACCCTTCTGGTACGCCATTAAGGGGTTGGAAAAAAAAGAAGGGTTTAGAAACGTTTTCTCCTTAGCATTTTCTCAGTCGTACATCTCCAGGCCTGAATATAGAATCCACTGCATACCAGGCAAAAACAAACAAACAATCAAACAAACCCGTAAAAACAAAAACGCTATGAGCCACATCAGAGATGCATCATAAACGGGGAAAAAGAAATTATTCCTAAAGAACTTTGACTGAAATATTTCAATTTTTACAGGTGTTGAAATGAGTGAGCAATGTGCATGTAAGCTTACTGCAGATTTTTCAGTAGCTGAGCATTTAATATCCTTGTCCCAGTGGGCTGAAGACATAACCAGTGACTTTAAAGTGAAACACGACTGGGTCATGTAATTCCGTTCAAACAGCAGACAAGCTGATTTGGGTCTCTCTGTGCTGCACGTGAATGACGGCCAAACATCTCCTGAAAGACGGCCAGACATCTCCTGAAAGGCGGCCAGACATCTCCTGAAAGACGGCCAGACATCTCCTGAAAGACGGCGAGACATCTGAAAGACGGCGAGACATCTCCTGAAAGACGGCCAGACATCTCCTGAAAGACGGCCAGACATCTCCTGAAAGACGGCGAGACATCTGAAAGACGGCCAGACATCTCCTGAAAGACGGCCAGACATCTGAAAGACGGCCAGACATCTCCTGAAAGACGGCGGACAGACATCCAGACATCTCCTGAAAGACGGCCAGACATCTCCTGAAAGACGGCGAGACATCTCCTGAAAAGACGGCCAGACATCAGACATCTCCTGAAAAGACGGCGACACATCTCCTGAAAGACGGCCACACATCTGAAAGACGGCCAGACATCTCCTGAAAGACGGCGAGACATCTCCTGAAAGATGGCCAGACATCTGAAAAGACGGCCAGACATCTCCTGAAAGACGGCCAGACATCTCCTGAAAGACGGCCAGACATCTC
>JADBJO010006265.1:100000-110000 GCA_016801955.1 Conus betulinus | reverse complement strand
AGAGAGAGAGGGAGGGAGTTTTTAGCCTGTTATTATATATTACATATACTCTATCTTGGTGCAAACTTATGTGAACATTCACTTACAGATCACACCCACATACTGATTGTATTTGTGTTAGAAAACTGGTAACATTCTGCAACTGTGTGTTTCAACTTGCTGTTATAAAATGTCACTTACAGGCAAGCACACCCACTGGTCAATTAGTGGAGTTGTTTTGTGTTGTACTTCTGTATGTAGTAGAGTGTTTTGTGTTGTACGTCTGTATGCAACTGGTGTTGGTTTGTGTTGCTGTTATAGTGGATGTTTTGTGTTGTACATCTGTATGTAGCAGTGGTTTTGTATTGAAGCACTGTAGTCTGTGTTTTGTATTGAATGTCTGTATGTTGTGGAGTTGTTTTGTATTGAATGTCTGTACGAGTTGTTTGTATTGAATGTCTGTAGTAGTGGAGTTTTGTTTTGAATGTGTATGTAGTGGAGTTGTCTGTATGTATGTAGTGGAGTTGTTTTGTGTTGTATGCCTGTAAGTAGTGTAGTTGTTTTGTGTTGTGACGTCTGTATGTATGTAGTTGTTTTGTGCAGTGTATGTAAAGCAGTTTTGTGTTGTACTTCTGTATGTAGCACAGTTGTTTTGTGTTGTATGTCTGTTTATAGTGTAGTTGTTTTGTGTTGTACAACTCCATCATAACTACAGATTTCTCCATGCGAATCTCAGGCTGGTCTGCCAATGCACAGCACATGCAGCGGAACAGTGCCATCCATTTTTCTTCTCTTTCATTCCATGCCTGCAGGTACCCATCGACTTGGATGTTTCCACAGAACTGTGCCAGGGCAACTCCCTGGTTGCCATAGGTTCTTCACTTGCTTAAAGAGCATGTAAAGAGCATGCTGCATACATGAAAAAGGTGAAAAATCCTCTGATAAGAACCATGGATACAGGATTCTCTCATTTCTAAGGCAAAAAAAAAAAAAGACATCTAGAGAGATCTTGGGACGTAAGATGTGAGCAGTTCTTGCCGTCAAGGTGAGGGCACTCTGGAAGACTCACATCCTCCCTAAAATAGCTTACAGAACAAGAGGCATGAGAAGTAATCTCTCTCTCTCCAGTGAGTGCTCTCAATATGTCAGTATTTCTCCAAAGGGGAGCTAAGCAGGACCAGCAAGAGTCAGCCGTTTTCGCTCAGTGAAGAAGTCATCAGGCTTGCTACCGGATCCTGGCTGCCTGCTGGTGAGAAACACTTCTGTATATATACACATACAAAGGAAGCTCTTCAAAATCAAGTAGATCCTCCTGCGCACATGAAAAGTGTTTCCAAGGCACAAACAAGAGCAATTAGTGAAATACTCGGTCTACCACATCATTCAAACACCATGAACATGACTGTGTATGCATGGTTTGTTAAGTGCTCCAGACCTTGAGTGATGTGACCCAGACCTTGAGTGAACATGAGATTAGATTGATGAACTAGAAGGAATCTTTGGACAACGTAGACCTCTACCAAGGTCAGATGGATCTTTGATCCATCCTGTGATCCATATCTGCACCATAGATCCACACCGAAATTGAATAGGTCCTTCCCTACACCACATTCCAACTTTCCTCAAAGTTTGATTAAAATCCGTTCATTAGTTGTTGTGCTATCTTGCTGACAGAAAAGTTAACTAATAGATTCAAGACAAAATGCAAAGATCTGGATGGAAGTAATTAAAAAATGTGTGTACATGTATAGACATACACACCCACCCCAACACACACACACACACACACAACCACACACACACACAAGCCAAACTCATCATAGGAAGAAAACTCTTTACTAAAAATGCACCACACATTAATGAACATTCCCCCCCATATCCTCAAAAATTCTGTCAAGGGAAGCATTCAGATTACACACCTCAAAAGTGATCGATAAAAATACAACCAGGTCTGAGATACACTAGCAAGCCAAAAACTCAAAGGAGACCAATAAATAAATAAACACAAAAATAAATAAGAAGAAAAAGTAAAAAGGAAGAGAGAGAGACCATCTTCAATTTACAAAGCACATCTCATCCTTTTTTTTTTTTTTGCGCTACTGAAAATAATTTTGTGCTCTGCTCATTAACCACGAAAACGTGCTCTTCCACAGAAGGAGAGAAAGGTCACATCCCTTAATTCTACATATGCATCATTCCATCTCATTTACTTGCAGCTCTTATGCAGCTTCTGTGGTGGGTAGGGCTTTAAGCATCTTGAGCAGCAAGAAATGAAAAAGAAACAGGAGTACATCGCATGACTTACGTATTATGATTCGATTCAAAATATGCTAAGTTTTTGTTTGTGCTTAAACGAGATGGTCTAATTTTTCTTTAGAAAAAAAAAGTAAAAAAAAAAAAAAAAAAAAAAAAAAAGAAATCCTATTTCAAGTAAGTGTTGTTTGTGCTTTAAAAGAGATGGTCTGTTTTTCTTTAGAAAAAGAAAATCCGATTTCATTCAGGGCATGAGGGAGAGGAGGGAAAGAGATGGGAGAAGGGATGTGGTTATCAGTAAAAATCATCACTGCATGCAAATGCCAGAGTGAAGCATGCAACAACATTCACTGAAATGATATGGGAGACAAGCATTCCCACAGAAGATTCCGGTCAGCTGTGTCACACCCAATCAAATGCGGCTGCAGTAGTGGAGTAAAACTAGGAAGGCAGGCACTCTTCCTGAAATGCACGTTTTGTGAAATGCGCAAGTTTTTTTTTTGTTGTTATTTCATTTCAACAAAGAGGAATTCATACCCTGACTTCCATTCTAAAGATAAAACAAGAACAAAAATAAATAAACAAAACACAGCAAAGCACATCCACATAAATTAAACCAATATGCTGAAACTAAAAATCAGCAGCCCTAGTCCTCTCAGTAGAAAAAAAAAAAGATCTGTGGCATTTAGACAGGGGTTTTTTTTTTTTTTGACAGAAGTTTAGGGTGGGAAATAATATTGTAGACTGTAACTTTCAGTTCCAGACCAATCTACCATTTCTACCACTACTTTGTAATTAGAAAAAAATCAATACTTTCTCTCTTTGGTTTATCAATAAAACTTGGTGTACAAATTCCACATACTGTGTGAAGCAAAACAAAACAAAATGTATATACATCAACTTCAATCACCAGTTTGTATCTGATTGCGGCTCACATATAAATAAAACTCACAATGATATGTACACAACTGGATTTTCTATATGTTCCAATACTTTTGCAACTGACTTTCAACTATGACTAAAAGCACACCCGACTATTTTCATTTCAGATTAAAAAAAAAAAGACTTCAAACACGACCAACAACAAAGATAACACTAAGGATGAGTTGCACTCACACACACACACACACACACACACACACACGCACAAGGATTGTGTAACGACTTCACACTGTGGCTGTGGGTCGGTGGTTGCAGAGCCCTTCCAGGAAGCAAGTAGATCCCAGGAAGTCCAGACTCCCTCTGTCTCGGTGGTATGGAGCTAGTCTTTCAGAGGACATGGTAAACGGTGCCCCCTTTTCCAATTGCTTGTCCAATTACTGACCATACATGACTGCTGTGTTCAGTTGATGATGCCCACTTGGTATAGATATCCAACATGAAGGGGATGTCAGTTGTCGACTTGGTATAGATATCCAACATGAAGGGACGTCAGTTAATGTTGTCGACTTGGTACAGATATCCAACATGAAGGGACGTCAGTTAATGTTGTCACTTGGTATAGATATCCTACATGAAGGGACGTCAGTTAATGTTGTCGACTTGGAGTCAAAATCCAACATGAAGGGATTCCACTTAAGGATGTTGACTTTGGTATCAGTATCCAACATGAAGGATGTCAGTTACTGATATCATCCTGGTATCAATATCCCAAATGAAGGGATGTCATAAGCTGTCTAATTCATTTACTGACATGGACTTGGCTCAGTCTCTAACATGAATAAATTTAACATGTAATTAATAGCGAATTGCCAAGAAAACGTAGACAAACGAATCACAAGACAAAATATGACGTGTTTTGACCTCTTAGGCCTTTTTCAGGCAAGATACAAAACACGAAGGACAATGAAAATGAACAAGCAATCACTTCATTCACTTCCGTGCAAGATGGGTGTTCAATGCCCATCTTGCACTGAAGTGAAAGAAGATAAGAGATTGCTCGTTCATTCTTGTTGTCCTGAGTGTTTGTATCTTGCCTGAAGAAGACTAAGAGGTCAAAATGTGTTGTGTTTTGTCTTGTGATTCGTTTGTCTACGTTTTATTGGCAATTCGCTATTAATGACATTTAAAATTTGTTTAGATATCTGCCTGCAGTCACCTCACCTTGCAACTAGCTCTAGCATGAAGCCATGTCACACCTCGTCTTGTTCAGTTACTGAGAGGCAATGTCATCTGGCTATCTTTGTCGATTACTGCCATTCATCAAATATGAATATTGAAGAGAAAGGTATTGAAAACAAAAAAAATGACAAATGCTGAATGAGCATCTAGTCCAAGAGGAAGCGAAGTCCCAGGACCATCTGCTTCAGCTGCTGACACTGATTAGGAATCGATGTCCAGGAGGAAACAATGTCATAGCACCATCTCATTTAACCATCAACACTGATGAAATATCAACACCAAGAGAAAGGATGTCACCCACTTCTGATGGTGATAAAGTGGGAATATCCAAAGAGGATGGGATGTCAAAAATTATTGTCGTTGGCAAAATTTCAACATCCAAGAGGACGGGATGTCAAAAACCATTGTTGACAAAGTATCAACATTCAAGGGTATGGGCTCTCAAAAACTACTGTCGTTGACTAAATATTAATATCCAAGAGGATGGGATGTCAAAAACTATTGTGCTTGATAAAAGTATTAATATCCAAGAGGATTTGGATGTCAAAAACTATTGTGCTTGATAAAAGTATTAATATCCAAGAGGATTTGGGATGTCAAAAACTTGTCACTGGATAAATATCAAGGTCCTGGATGACAGGATGTCAATAATTACTGTCCTTGACAATATCTCAACATTCAAGGCATGGCATGTCCAACACTATTGTCACTGATAAAATGCCAACACCCAAGGGCACTGGATGCCAAAAACTATTGTCATTGACAAATTATCAACACCCAAGGCATGGCATGTCCAACACTATTGTCATTGACAAAATATCAACACCCAAGAGCATGAGATGTCAAAAAACCATTGTCATTGACAAAATATCAACACCCAAGAGCATGGGACGTCAAAAAACTATCATCATTGACAAAATATCAACACCCAAGAGCACTGGATGACAAAAACTATCGTCATTGACAAAATATCAACACCCAAGAGCATGGGACGTCAAAAACTATCGTCACTGACAAAATATCAACACCCAAGAGCATGGGACGTCAAAAAACTATCGTCACTGACAAATATCAACACCCAAGGGCACAGAATGTCAAAAAAACTATTGTTGACGAAATATCAACATTTAAGGGCATAGGATGTCAAGAACTATTGTTGTTAACAAAATGTCAACATCCAAGGGCATAGGATGTCAAAAAACTATTGTCACTGACAAAATATCAACATCCATGCAGAAGGGATGTCTAAAATTAGGGATGCTGACAAAATATCAAGATCAGAGAGGAAACGATGTCACCGGACTTCCTTTAATTTCTGACATATGCTCAGATGTGACGTCACACACATGAAACCAGCGCAACTGAGAACAAAAATAAAAAGTTGTGGGGTAAGATAACCCTGTATAGCGTTCTGCTGAATAGGTGGCCCACAGTCGTAGGAAACATTAACTGTTTGATGCCTGCGTTCAGACCGCTATAATCCACTGATGTAGTCAGCCACAAGCAAGACATACTGTGCTGTGTGGTCATGTGTATACCTGCCCTTTACCTTGCTCTATGAGCATGTGCTCTCCCATGAAGGCAAAAATGCATTCCATTTGAATAAAGAACAGTAAGTCATTGCGATATAAGTACAAAGTAAAACTTTAGCAGTGGCCAGACGTAAGAAATACAATAATGCTTAAATGCTGATATACCTGCTACTAAACTTTGGAGACTGACCCCCTGATACACATGTACCATCATCAATCATATGGCCGAGTCATCTCAAACAGGCTAACGCTTTGATAAAACCAGTTTTTCCACATTTTACACTTGACTGATCGTATACTGTCAGACTCAGTTCTGCTTCATGAGTGAAATTCCTTGTTTTCATTTCCTTAGTGGTTTTGATCTTACGAATACCCTGTATAACTGAATTTCTTATTGAATCAGAATCAATGTCAACTATCTCCATTTAGGAATATAAGGAAGCCACACATGGGTTATCTCCTCCTGATCTCCGAAAGCGATTCTCTTCGGACAGTGTGAACAAACATTGACAGGGAAAGATAATCCAAACAGATCACGGTTCTAACCACCCACTTGCCTTCTCCAGCTTGGGGAGAGACATGACCGATGCATGAAACCGGCTCTCTCGATCCGTCACGTCCAGCACCCTGCTGCAGCTGTGGACTTCAATAGCTTCACGTGTAATTATGGCATGCATCTGAGCGGCATGACAGTGATGACAAATGTTTTTGCACAACACAAAGACAGACACAGGTTCCCAGCTTAAAGAGGGAAGATAAGAAGGAAAAAGGCGAATGAGTAAAGTGCATCGCAGCTGCATTCCATTGTCCTTCAAACATTTTCACAATAAAATACGCCTGTAAATGAAAAGGCTGTCGCAATTAAAACATTCTTTAAATGAAATGAATAATACTAAATGTAGGAGGCTGTAAACAAACCTGCACAAAGGCAACACCAGAACTGGCAGAATGAAAAAAATTTACACAGAACAGAAACCACCTGAACATAAAGGCAAGCACAAAAAAATGTTTAGTCTGCTTGTTTTTGTTGTTTTTTTTTTTTAACCCTTGTTCGTTTGCTTGTTTGTTTGTCATATCGTTGTTTACACTCCCATGAGAGGAAGCTGGACAGGCACTAGGTAAAGGTGGGAGAGGAGGGGGGGTGGGGGGGGGGGGGGTGGAGTTAGGGTGGGGTCAATACATACAATCATCGACTTTTTACTCCTACCACAATGCATCCACATAGGCCCACAGACAAGGTACGAGCACCAAAAGGAGGGAACACAACAAAGCATCCATTGATATTGTAAACACAACTGTAACCTCTTAAGTAAAAACGCTTTATCACAAACTGAATGCAGAGACGCTGAGCATGTCATGTATATGTGAACTCAAAACGAACAACAACAACAACACACAAAAACACATGGAAAGAAAAAAAGAGAAATGCTCTGGCAGAACTGATAAAAAATTTTCACAATGGTACACATGAGTATGCTTTGTAAGCTAACTGTCATCTACCCGTAAACTGCTACAGGAATCAGTCTGGATTAATACTTCATAGATACCCTGAACAAAAGGGCACAACCAAACACCAATAAACAATAGTCATTTTGTTATGTACAACCATCGATTCTCTGCTAAAAACAAAACAAAGCAAAACCAAACAAAACAATACAGAGAACCAACTATCACGGTCATTTGGCTGGTTTTGTATAGATCATGAAAGAGAAGTTTCAAAGGTGGCAATTATCATGGTTCCTTTTTTTTTTTTCAGCCTCGCCTGGTACTGTTCTCATTTTTTTGTTGTTGCTTTTTTAACTGTGGCATTATAAATCCAGATACTATATACATATGCCCACACACATGCACATGCATAGGCCATGTTAGCTAGAGCCCTTTAACAGAAAAATAATCTATTAACAGAAAAGTAAGTAGAAAAGCTTCTTTCCATCATCTTCTCTTATGAGGCTAGATATTTATATAGACATGGACAGACACACAAACATGCACGCACGCACACACACACACACACACACACACACACACACACACACACACACACACACACAAACATATTGAGCCTTGTTTCATTCATTAGATCATTTTTCAATCAAATATACACAAAAAGAGACACACACCACACACACACAAACACAGCTAGTAAAACACACACACACTGATCAAAGTGTTAATTTTTTTTCACAATAAACCATGTACTAAATTCTTGAAATTCATGGCACATTTTTATGTCAAGTCTAGCCAGTCAAGTTCCTTTTAATGCTACTCTCTACACCCTGGACATAGACGTGGAAGAACTTCTTTGCTGGTTTTTTTGCTGTTGTTGTTGTTGTTTTTGGCTTAAAAAATGTGATAAATCATCGAAATGGTCAAGTTTACATAACCAAAATGAACATTTTCATGACGTCCAGTAACTGAACTCTGACTGTACACTTCCAACAAAAGAGAGAAAGCAGACAATTTTAAAGAAACCCCAAACTGCAAAATAACTTCAACAAAAACTAACAAATTCCACCACAGCAAAGAAAAAAAAAAAACCTCAAAGCTTATATTTTTAAAGAGTCCATATTTCAAATAAGTACTTATGCAGGATTTGAATCAAAGCAACCCAAAACAAGCCCAAATCCACCTGACAGAGCTGACGACAAAACCGCCACCCCCACCCACCCCCCACCGCACCCTCCCCCCAAATTTCCAGCATGCACAGTGCTCAAAGAACCCCACTCCTTGCACCACTCACAAACACAGGCCACACACCTCAAACACTCATGACGCTGAAAAAAAAAACTCTCCTGGATATCCAGCCTTGCCGAGCACCATGGGATGACTCACATCATTGGGGACAATGGAACAGGCACTGACAAATACGCTGAGACATCTGCAAGGGCTCTCTAAAAAAAAACAATCAGTTGCTTTGAAGAAGAAACTGATCTTGCAGTTCAACTGACCACACAGAACTGTTTCAGGACTGCCCCTGCACAGGGAAAAGACACTGTGGCCTGTGGAAAATCACCATCAACAACTAGGTACACATTAGACACATTACGCTCACAACACGATAACTGATCCACCGACATCGTTAACCCTTTCATTCCTACTTTTCTATGAACTATTACTTCCTCTTGTTCCTAGATTCTTGTAATACCAGTATTCCCTTCATTCCTGGATTTAGAGAGAGAAAAAAAGAAGAAGTGTAAAGTGAGAACTGCCAGGTATGCAGTAGCAAACGGCCAGAATAGAGCGGCGACTACTTTCCCACCTGCAGGGGCCCTCTGGCATCCATTCCATTCATAAACACTGCCGCGCAAGCGAACCGGTCATGATGTGTACCGATGACGCGACTCGTGTGAAGTTCAAAGCGCTTACTGTGAGAACCGATTTTCGGGCTGCAGGAAGGAAAGGAGGGATTTTGTGCTGCCCGGTTACCTGGGCTGCAGGAAGGAAGGGTAGGATTCAGCAAACTGGAAAAAACGGGTTGTAGGGATGAAAGAGTTAAGCAGACAAGACTCTGCCATGCTGAAGGCGTCAGGCATTCCCTTTCGTTTACTGGCCTCAAATTTAAACAAGAAGAAATGTGGGTAAAAAAAAAGATTAAAGAAAAAGTAAAAAAAACAGACAGTGAAAAATGAATGACAAACACAGCACACTGTAAAAAAAAAAAAACATGACAAGGTGTACAGGGCAAACAGACACAGCAGAAAGGACAGCCAGTGTCAAGAGTGTACAGTGTGTACACCTTCACTGAACCTACTGCCAGATCACACAACAAAAAAAGCTGACATCAATTCTACGTGATAAAAAAAAAAAAGTGAACAGATTTCCCAGACCAGAAACAAGTGAACAGGCCACCAAGGCAGAAAGATGATGCAAACAGGAAAACAAACACAAAACAGAAGTCAAAGAGATGACAAAAAAAAAAAGGGGGAGGTGTGGAGGGAACGACAAGAACAGAATGTCCACCAAGGGAGGCTGTACTTTAAACAGAATATGCCCCTGGCATCCCCACAGAGATTCCCCGTCAGCTGGTCAGAACATTTCCACACATCACGGGAAACACATCTTCTAAAAATGGGGAAGTCCAGAGATTGGGAATGATGAGGAAAGACAGAGAAATC
>JADBJO010006265.1:67500-90000 GCA_016801955.1 Conus betulinus | reverse complement strand
AAATGAACAGAGAGAAAGGCAGAGTGGCGTTATCAATAAGAAAAAAAACAAACCAATACAGAGAAGAGAAAGACATCACTTTCTCCATACCCTCAACCCCTTCTTCTGTTCTGTCACCCTCCCCACCCGTTCCCCCTCTTCAAAGCATACAACTAAACGAACAAACAACTGAAATGTTAAATATAAATGCCAACAGAAGTCCATTCAAATAAAACACAAAGAAATCCATCCTATGTCAAGCCTGTGAAATTCCCACATCACAGAACATTCACAACGCACAGGGGAAAATCATTTCATGGAACCAGTAACATCTCCACAGACCATAGTGCCATGGCTGTCCAACCCACAAAGCATGGCAGTGATGCCACACTGACATCCTGTAGGTCTAAAGGTTGACAGTCCACAAAGGCTTCATCCCAACCCTCCCTCACTCAAGGGGTACAGAGTGTTCAGTACAAATCCCACCCCAACCCACCCCCTCTCCTGTCCCAATTTTCCTCCCCCTACCACAAAAGACAAGGGCTTGGATGATATGAAAGAAAGAAAACTGGGTAGGGAGGAGGAAAGACAGAAAGAAATAGCAAATAAATGCACTTCTCTTTTTTGTAAAGAAGGAAACCGCCTTGGCTTAAGGCTGTGTCGGACCAACCGACATAGGCTAGAACGCCAAGGCTGCTTCAAAATGTTGTTATGCTCTGCATAGTTATGCAGGGATTGTCTTCAGTCATGACAAGCTCCTAGCATAACACTGTCCATCTCCACAATCTCTTGCAGTCGGAGTGTGGCTGCCCATGTCGCAGGATAATCAAAAACCGGTCACACACGTAATGTTCTCATCCCCAACTGATGCGTTTGTACCATAGTGTTCAAGTACTTTGGCTGTTTGGATGATCCCTGGAGTCTTTTAGCCAGGGTACCACAACAACAACAACAAAGAAGGAAAAAAAATAAGCACAAAAGACCTTTCTTTATGTACTTGGTGGATAATATGAATTCCCAGAGTCTGAATGGTAACTACATATATCCACTGGAAAAGAAAGCTGTCAGACCCTTCTTTTGGCCAAGCCTGCTCCAAGACAAGTGCTGTCAAAAGCCAAGACAATGTTTCAGCAGACAGCAAGAAAGAGAAAAAAACAGAATGTGAGAGGGTTATAAAGAAAGACTGACAGAGAGAGGGAGGGAGGGAGGGAGAGAGATAGAAAAATACAGAGAAATGGGCAGAAATTTGTTCAGGAACAAATGGCAGCTATGAAGAAAAGGCATGTCCACCCAAAAGAGGATCAAGGCTTTTAGTCACTCTAGTATGATTTATTTAGCCTGAGGAATAACGTCAGCAGCCCATTACATGTGTAACACGAGATGGGTGCATCTACAGGGAGGGGAGGGGGGGGGGGGGGGGAATGAAGTGTGCTTTGTGGACTGGACCGTCATGCTTAGTGCCAAAATGGAAAAAAAAAGCTGTCACCACCTCTCATAGAACGAATCTGATCTGTGCAGGAACAAATGAAAAAGCACAAAGAAAGAAAGCAGAAAGTGAAATAACAATGTGGTACATCACTCTATGGCTGGCTTTATCGCACACACACACACACACACTGACTTCAGTCACACACGTACCCATAAAAACATGATCGCACACACATGCTGAGATTTTCTGTTCTGATCAAGAGCTTGACAAACATTCTATGTTATCACTTCACTATTGTTATTATTGTTATGTACACAGACACAAAACAACATGTGCCCACACACCTTCAATCATGTATGCATACATACAAGCAAAATACCAAGAACACAACTCATAAACACAGATACATTTTCAATCAGAAACAAAAAAGTGAATCAATAACAGAGTAAATGATCCTAACAGTTATTTTTTCTGTACTGTGTGCAGTTTTACACGACATTGTCTGAGTGGATTTGTGAGCGAGTAAGAGACAGTGAGAGAGACAGACAGAGACAGAGTGAGAGAGAGAGAGAAAGTCTGTGTGTGTGAGTGTGTGTGTATGCATGTGTGTGTGTGTGTGTGTGTGTGTGTGTGTGTGTGTGTGTGTGTGTGTGTGCAATGACAGTAACAGCTTTAACCTATTCAGTGCTTATAAACCATCAACTGACGGTACACTAAAAGTCTTCCATAGTGTCTATAGCTGTCCACTGACAGCAAACAATTTGCCCCATTTTTCCTTCATCCATGTTTGGTTCAGTGGACACAAAGAGATGTTCAACAGTGAACTTGATGTGTCTGCAGTGTAAAAGTAGCATGGCATCAGGCAGAAGACCCCTTAACTCTCAATAATGATTTGGTCACTGGACCACGTGGAAAATGGTTTTGCAAGAATGGCGCCGCAACCTTTGTCGAGCAAATCACAGTAGTCACAATCCCAGTCTTCAAACTGACACAACTTTCCAGGCTGTGTAAATGATCAGGATGATGGAGATGATCTTCTGTCGAACGATTCATTGGAACATGAAGATGAGGAAGACAGCGACGAGCCAGACAGTGACATTCGACGCTTGTGGAATCAAGCTGTTCAGCTTGTCGCAGCAGACAACGGTCAGTGTGCAGATTCAGTCAACACTGTTGAACGCCTTGAAGCCGATACCACTTCAGACTCTGTACCCAGCGGTAATGACAGCGACAGTGAGGTGGCCCGGTGAGTGCCGGAGGTGCAGCCAGAGGGAGAGGGAGAGAGGAGGGGTGCAGACAAGACGTGGAACTTCAGTTCGAGTGGATGGAAGGGGACATGGGCGTGGAGGTCAGAGAAATGTTGCTTTCACAGGGGAACTTACTGCCTCCAAACAGAAAGCAGCCCCAAATACCTGCTTCTGCAGAAAACCCTGGTTTGAAAGCACAAAGAGCAGGAGATACATGTTGTGATATTATCAACCTCTTTGTCACTCATCAGTTGACTGACTTGTTAGAGTAAGAAACAAACCGTTAAGCCCAATAAACAATTCGATCAGCCGACTTGAAGCCTGAAGGGACAAAACATAGTACTCACCTTCACGAATATGGACGAGCACACACGCTGAAGAGATCGAAAAAAATTCATCAGGCTAGTGTTGTTGATGAGAATTGTTAAGAAAAAAAACCCATACTGCAATCCTACTGGTCAAAAAATCCTCTGTTTTCCTCTGCAGTCTTTCAACACATCATGCCTCGCAATTGTGTGCAGCAGCTGCTTAGGTTTTCAATTACGGACACAAACTGACAACAGACATGCTCTTTTAGCAGTGTTTTTGTTTTATATTGGTTGGATGTTGATCTACTGTGGCAGAAACAGGTTTTTTGTGCATGCATAATTTTTTTTCTACTTTGAAAAGCTTGAACAGTTCTTTGTGACCAATATAATTAAAAATAAGCCCAGAGTCAGAATCTGCATTCGTTTTCCTTACAAAAACATATCACTTTCTTTACTGTATCTCTTACACTTTCCATGCTAGAATTTTTTGCTGCTTATTACCCTAAATCCCTCAAATTCCCTGGAGAAGCACATATGTAAAATATTCTCTGCCAGGGAAAGGTTTAAATATTGGAAGGAAAGATATAGGAGAATTTTTATTTAAGACAGCCATCACAATGTGTTGGCATGCTTGATGGGAGCCGCTGCCTTAAACACTGTGAACAAGTTAATGGTCAACTTCACGGTTCTAGAGTATGTTGCACTATCAACGCAGACACTGACAACTGGCCTGCACTTCTGTCTGTCTATGTTGGCGTTGGTTCTGTATGGGACAGGCTATCAGCGTGCAGTTGTTTGGCACTAAGAGCTTCATCATGAGTACACATGCTGACCTGAGGACGAGGCCTCTCTGGACACCAGCGTTGAGGATCTTGTCCTTCAGGTGGTACACGTCATCCTGCAACACCACATAGTCACACCTGACTCAGTCCTGCAAATGTACTGATCATGGTTTGTTTCCTTTTTCTCTTTTTTTCTCAGATAAATGAATCCACACGCCAAGAGCTTAGACCACACAATAAATGGACTGGTTGGCACAACCACATGTTGCAGTCATGACTGACACTATACAACTCACCTCAAATCCCTGCACTGAGCATGCTGTGATGATTGTTTAAAACAATGGTGTGGTTGCCATCGGTAGATTCCCTGTGTGATGATCATTTCAAACTATCATACGGTTGCCACAGGTAGATTCTCTGTGTGATTAATATTTAAAACAATCATATGGTTGCCACCAGTAGATTCTCTGTGTGATTAACAATTGTGTGGTTGCCACAGATAAATTCTCTGAGCCCCTCCAAGCCAGTTGGGTGGGGGCATGTGCTGAGGCTTCCCATGACAAGGCCTGCAAACCCAGCCATCAGAGGGGATGAGCCCCTGACAAGCCAGTGAAAGAGGCGGTGCTGACCTTGACATGCTGGCCGCACAGCCATCAGAGGGGATGCTGACGGGCCAGTGAAAGAGGCACCCTAAGCTGGCCGCACAGTGCAAGGACCTGCCGCTGGTCAGCATAAGTCAGAGCAACGTCAGCAGACCTGTTTACCCAAAATTTTTGACTTAAGAGTATTCCAAGTCAAAAATAAGAGTACCTTCCACAAAATAGGAGTACTCCACTGAGAAAGTTGAACCCACACTGTGGCAAACATGCACTGTTTGTATCACTGCAGTGGAATACTACATTACCAGTAACTACGTTAAAAGTATCAGTATCATCTCTGTTTACATTAACACAGACCTATTCACCCTAAAAAACTAATTCTGATGGACTTTTTTCATGAAAATGAGAGTATTTTCTACAAAGAGTGTAAACAAAATTCCAAATTTCTGTGAAAACAGCCAGTAGAGGGGACAGTCCTGCATTTTGTTTTCACCTGCCATCAACACTGCAGACACTTCTTGCCAGTAGTCACCACCACCTGATCCTGCACTGACTACAGTCAAACACGTTCTTTCTGATACAAATTACTTTAAAACCTGATTCATTGGCATACTTTGACTCAAGTTCATGCTCTCTCGCCAGGTTTTCCACATTTCAGGGCATGCTGTCAAGAAACGGACACTGCAAAACATGATTTCGCCCACTGAAGTTAGGAAGAATCTTCACTCTTTGGTCAGAGCCTCCACCGCAGTTACCTTCAGCAAGTTCCATCACCGCTCCAGAACTTTGCCTCCATATTTTTTTTTCAACGAATTTCTTTACAGTTTGTTGTATTTATCATATTTTTTGCCTAACAAATGTACAAAATGTGGCAAAATCCTATGGGTTAACAGGTCTGCATCAGGAGACTGGCCGAGGATCCAGCACAGTACAGCATACTGACCGCCTCACGGTTCACACGGCGCCAGAAAAAGCAAGTGTAAGTTACAAGCAAGGTGATCTCACCCACCTGTGCTCACACCAACACAGTGCAGTGTACTGACCACCTCATGGGTTATACCTGTACTCACACCAACACAGTGCACTGTACTGACCACCTCATGGGTTACACCTGTACTCACACCAACACAGTGCACTGTACTGACCACCTCATGGGTCACACCTGTCCTCACACCAACACAGTGCACTGTACTGACCACCTCATGGGTTACACAGCATCCAAAAAAACAAGTGTAAGTTTCTTTTTTTTTTTTTTTGCATACACAGGCTGATGCTCCTGCGGACACTGCCTGTATAGACAGGCAGTGGAGTTTTGTGTGTATGACCGTTCTTTTTATCCCGCAATTAAGGCAGCCATACTCCATTTTCGGGGAAGGTGCATGCTATGTGTAACGTGTCATCCGTACCAACGGCCAAACTGGCCTTCTCTTCTGAAAGTTGGTGATGGGATTTTACGTGTGTGCAAGATGTTGTGTGTGCATTCACACACAGAACCTCGGTTTATAGTCTCATTCAAAATACTGTATGGGGAATGGAGTCAGAACCAATGTTAACTCCGAGGGAAAAATCCCCCTGTACCAAAATTCAAACCCGCAATCCCAGGATCACGAGTCCAGCGCTCTACCAACTGAGCTATTCCGGCCCAAAGCGGAAGTTACAAGCGAGATGATCTTACCCAGCTCTTTTCACACCAACACAGTGCACAGTATTGACCACCTCACACCAAAAAGACTGAAGTCAACTCTTCCAGTTTGCCTCCAGTTTCTCAGCATGTTTACATGAAACGCAGCAGCTTCATTTTCAGAATATTTACAACAATGGTAGGGTTGGTTGGTTGTTTTTTTTTTTTTTACCCCTTTCCAACTTCACTGCGCTGCCTTCCGTGATTGGTTTAGGAAAATCTATGTTGGCTCACAGACTAAACTGTACTCATTTGCCTCTACTTGCATACACACACACATGCACATGTGCCCATACACACACATTTTGCTCCAACGCATGACGGTGGTGTCCAAAAGTTTAAGCTGACTGTGCAGCTTCCTGTGCAGACAGCCATGGCTGCAGAACATCCATCGCTAACATCAGAACAAACTGCAGTCTCCACTGATGGGCAAACCACATTACTGACCCCAGTGACAGTGATCAGTACAGTGAAGTATAAAGCAGAATGATGTGCAGGATGTGAACTGCACATGAACATCTACACGCTTAACCTTACAAGCAGAAGGTCAGATATACACATTTAACATCCTGCCACTAAGCAGGCCTTCGGTGGTTATGGACACACAACACACCCCTAAAGTGCACAAGAACAAGATCAGATACACATGTTTCACATACTGCCATCACACAAGTCTTCGGTGGGTTATGGACACACAACACAACCCAAGTGCACACAAACAAGATCAGATATACATATTTAACATCCTGCCACCACGTAAGTTCGGTGGTTTATGGACACAACCCAACCCAGCGCACATCCAGAAGATCAGATACATATATTCAACATATGACATCATGCAGGCCTTCATTAGGTTTTGGATGCACAACACTACCCAAAGTGCACCAGGAATCTTGGAGAGGACATGAGCGTCTGCATGCATTCCCCTACCATCCCTTGCAATGCTGCCATCATCATTCAGACAGACACAATGGCTCCCACTCACATGACTCTCGCAGCACTCACAGCACCTTAAGGCCACAGGATGATGTGACAGGATTCTTCTGATTGCTCTCACTTCTTTTCACTGATCCATTTCTTCACTCGGTGCATCACCAACAGCAATGTGGTGATCCAGAATACCAGTACGGTGTTGTGATCTGGCAGTGCCAACACTAGTTGCCAACACTGCTGCTCCACCCTCCACTGCCCATCTTCCTCTCCCAGCCACCCTTCCATTCCACCTCACACCACCCCTTAGGGTTACCCTCTGTTTTGCCTGGGACCACTGAGTGTTACACATTGTTTAAAGGACAGCTGTTTCTGCTGCAGTGTCTGGAATTTGCACAGGGCTTCAGCTCCACACTTAACGAATGACAGTGATAAGCCACTGTCCATTCAACACAATTCTACAGCTCCACTCCTAACAAATGACAGTGATAAGCCACTGTACAGGGCTTCAGCTCCACACTTAATGAATGACAGTGATAAGCCACTGTCCGTTCAACTGTGGACAATTTAGCAGCCAGGGGCGTCGCAGAGTTGGCTCAGAAAGCAACACAGGCAGTATGAGTGAGCCACACTGGATGGAAACGTCAATGGCAGTGTACAAAACAAGCAAGAAGTGGACAGTCAGCACTGAAATACGGATTCCTGAGTTTCTGTTACAAGTGACCAGAATGGTGAGGTTTAGGTATCTATAATGCAGAAAGAAATACACACACACCAAATGAATCGACTGATTTTTGTATAAAATCAGGTCTGATTTACATCAAATTTGGGGGAAGAGAGGATTCAAAGAAGAAAAAAAAAAAAGGAATCAAGTTTCAAAAAGCACAGTTTTCTGTTTGCCTGGCACTTAAAAAAAAAAAAAGAATCAAGGTTACTTTAAAAAAAAAACAAAACCTTGGTACTTAATGGGTTAATCTTTACTTTCTTTATTGATATTGCCAGCAGACAAAGGAAGATCTCACACCTTCAGGTTGGAAATGCTGACTTTCTCTTCGAAGATGTAGGCAGCGTCAGCTCCTGAGGCCAGACCGCTCATGGTGGCCAGGTATCCACAGTATCCTCCCATTGTCTCCACCACGAAGACACGGCGCTTGGTGCCTGTCGCCGACTGCTTGATGCGGTCACATATCTGGATAAAAACAACCCATAAATCATAATGTTTAACAATTCACAGAAGATACTGAATAAGAAAGACGAGAAATCTTAGGATGTGAAGAATCAGGGCTACAGAAAATTCAGTATTATTTGTACTATCAAGGAGAAGCAAAAGTGAAGATGGCTTGAGCAGCACCCAGACTTCAACAAGAAGGATGCATACTACCTGCTGCCCAGATCAGACCACGTGAGCATTGTGAGACTGAGGACTGGGCACTCCAGACTGAGACATCACATGTTCACAACATTCCACATTGGTGAGTCTTCAGGGTGCCCATGCGGTACAGCCCCAGTGACTGTGGAACACTTCCTGCAGGACTGTCCCACACATGAAAAGCTGAGAGCAGAGACCTGGCCTGCCAACACACTGATGAGGGAAAAGCTTTATGGATCACTGGAGGGCCTCCGCCATACAGCAGCCTTCGTCAATGCCTCTGGGGTTCCTGTCTGAGTGAACGAAGATGAAGAAGAAGAAGAAGAAGGAAAAGAATTTGAATCACAACTGACAATTTACACCTTCACATCACCAACAGCAATGTGGCGATCCAGAATACCAGTACGGTGTTGTGATCTGGCAGTGCCAACACTAGTTACAATCCATCTCTGAGTAATAAAATCACTTGCAATGGAATGAATATTCATACATACAGCCAAAGACAAGAAAAAAAATCCCATACATCTTACATCGGTCCTGAGCTAAATTGAGATGCATGTGTTTTTATACACATGTATGATTGTTACACCATCAATTATGAAGGCAGGATCAAAGTGTTAACGGCCATAAATGGAGTACAGCTATCATACTCTTCTACAGTACAAAACAGCTCTTTCTTTTTTATTAGTATACAACTTTGAAGTGGTAAGCACCAACTGACGATAAAATGGACTGGTGACATCAGATGGTGTACTTACAGTCTTACCATTATAAGGTGCAAGGCATACGATCTGTTCATTAAAAAAAATTTTCATACATTAAAATGGCAGAAAGGAAGTGAAAACCCAGTTTCCATCTTTCAAGCCTTCTGTTTTCAATGATCTTCTCCCACGTCCATAACCCGTCACTACGTTTTGGCCACACCTCTGTCTGTCACAGTGTCAAGCCAGAAGGATGACATCACGTACCACTGGTGTAGAAATACAGGAGCAAGGAGAGGAAAAGATGTCAACTACAACAACAAAAATCCACTTGAGTTTCTTGTGTCTTGTCAAGAGGCAGGCAAAAGATGCAGGCATCACCAGAGGATGGAGAGACCCATCACACAGCATTTTCACTTCCCTGCAAGCAGGACTTTGCATGTATGCGAGCGTGCATGCGTGCATGCGTGTGTGTGTTTGAGTGTATGTGTGTGAAAGTATGTGTGTGAATGTGTCTGTGCGTATGTGTGTGTAAGAGAGAGAGGGAGTGTGTGTGTGTGTGTGTGTGTGTGTGTGTGTGTGTGTGTGTGTGTGTGTGTGGAGGAGAGACAGAGAGAGTGTGTGTGTGTAGACGAGACTGTGTGTATATACACTAAAGAGAGACACAAAAGAACAACGGAATGGATGTGTAAGTGTAAGCACAGAGCAACGATAACAAAACTGCCCTTCATAATATCGTCTTCATTTCAACTAAACATATCAATTTCAACAACAAAACAAAACAAAACAACGAAACAAGAATCACTGACATCACTGATTTCGTTGAGCGCAGTGTCGGCGCCCAGGGAGAAGTTGGTGCCTGGCACGTTGTTGCTGATGGTGCAGGGCACCACACATATAGGGATGCAGAAGCTGGGGTACTGCTTGCGTGCTTCCGACAGCTGGTGGGCGCTGTGGAAGGCCTGCGACAACCCACATCCATCAATGTGCACAGGATCCAATCACACCATCACAGCGCGCAGGATCGCAGCAAAGCCTTTCACACACCCTGTCAGCCTTTCATCTGGAAACTCCACAGCTCAGGACACCTGTCCTAGCTCAATAAGAATCATCAGGGCATTTAGGAAATCTATGGAACAAGGCATGGCGACTGGTTTTAAAGTGAGGTCATTGTAGGCGGTGACTGAAACAAGACTGAAAACAGAGAGTTACTGTGCCGTCAAGAGAATTACTGTGCTGCCAAGAGAATTACTCTAACACCCTGATCTATAAGAACTGGGAGTACAAAAACCACTACAGCCACCTACCACCTTCTCCCCCACTTTCTACCCCCATCTCTCTTCTCCCGGATCGTCTCTCCTGCTTCCTCCCTCTCTCTCTCTCTCTTCCTCTTTCCTTCTCTCACTCTCATACACATCTTTCTCCCCACCTCCCTTCTCTCCAATCCATCTTCCTTGCCCACTGTTCCCCCAGCTCCCCAAACATTATCCCTCCACCCCCTTGTCTCCAAGACAAAATGGATTCCATGGCACAGTTCTTTGCCCCCTGACCTCAAATCCTCCGATGATGAGCAGTCCGTCCACTTTAAACTCGCAGAGCTTCTCCGCAATGCGTCCCAGTCCTACGTCTGATGCAAGCTCCCTGCACAGACAGTCATCAGGTCTTGTGAATCTGTTTACCGCTCTCTCTCCAAACACAGATAATGATGAGGTATATCCACAAAGCTGTGGCCAAAGTTGTGATGTCTGTTTACCGCTCTCTCTCCAAAAACAGATAATGATGAGGTACATCCACAAAGCTGTGGCCAAAGTTGTAATGTCTGTTTACCGTTCTCTCTCCAAACAAAGATAATGATGAGGTACATCCACAAAGCTGTGGCCAAAGTTGTGATGTCTGTTTTACCGCTCTCTCTCCAAACACAGATAATGATGAGGTACTGCCACAAAGCTATGGCCAAAGTTGTAATGTCTGTTTACCGTTCTCTCTCCAAACAAAGATAATGATGAGGTACTGCCACAAAGCTGTGGCCAATGTTGTGATGTCTGTTTACCATTCTCTCTCCAAACAGAGATAATGATGAGGTACTACCACAAAGCTGTGGCGAACGTTGTGATGTCTGTTTACCCGCCCTCTCTCTCTAAAACACAGATAGCAATGAGGTACTACCACAAAACTGTGGCCAACATTGTGATGTCTGTCTCCAAACACAGATAATGATGAGGTACATCCACAAAGCTGTGGCCAACGTTGTAAGGTCTGTTTACCACTCTCTCTCCAAAGACAAATAATGATGAGGTACTACCACAAAACTGTGGCCAACATTATGATGTCTGTTTACCATTCTTTCTCCAAACAAAGATAATGATGAGGTACTACAACAAAGTTGTGGCCAACATTGTGATGTCTGTTTTTACCGCTCTGTCTCCAAACACAGATAATGATGAGGTACTACCACAAAACTGTGGCCAAAGTTGTAATGTCTGTTTACCGTTCTCCCTCCAAACACAGATAATGATGAGGTACTACCACAAAGCTGTGGCCAGTGTTATAATGTCTGTTTACCATTCTCTCTCCAAACACATAATGATGGGGCACAGCCACAATGTATAGCAAGCACTGCAATGTCTGTTTACTGTTCTTACTCCAAACACAGATAATAATGAGGCACAGCCACAAAGCTGTAGCAAGCACCATAGAGTCTGTCTACCGCTCTCTCTTTCCAAACACAGATAATACAGAGGTACAAGCCACAAAGCTGTGGCCTGCATTGTCAAGTATTTTTTACCATTCTCAAACCAAACGAGACAGACAGGCCACAGTAAGGAGATGTACCTGCAAAGCCATGGCAAAACACACACGGTGTCTTTACCACACACCTACAGTCTCTTTATTGATTTCACTCAAAGATGGGCAAAGAGGAGAAGACACGGCCGCAAAGGTGGAGTTATGTCTCCTATGATGCCCACTTGTTTATCAATCATGGCAGGGCTGTGAAATTACTGTGACCAGCTCAAATCATAGTAATACTGGACATGAAAATGACAAAAACAGAAATAACAAGATGCAAAGCATATAAACATACTCCCAGTTTAGATCTATCTTGAATACTTGTGTCAAAAAAACCCCGTCACAATCAAACTTGTGTCATAATAAAAAAAAATAAGAAAAAAAAGGTCAAAATCAAACATGCATCATAATGTATTTCGTCACTGAGATAAGAAAGCGGTGAAGTATTTTCTGAGATATTCCATAAAGAAGAAAAAATATTTGGGGCCGTTATAGCCATTAGTAACAGCTATTCTGGTAAAATAAAACATCGGGCATCATCCGTGACCCATAGTTTGCATCCATGCGTGCCTCTGTGTGTGCGTGTGTGTGTGTGTGTGCGCACATGTATGTGAGCATATGTGTGTGTCTGTGTACATGCGTGTTGTCCATGCAAGCATGCACATGTGTGAGCATGCATGCACGCAGATGTGTGCCCATGTATATGTGTATATGAGTGCGTGCATGTGCATGTGCATGCATGCATGTATATCTGTGTGCACACATGTATACATATGTACATGTTTGCTTGCATGCCTGCATGTATGTCTGTGTGTGCGCCTGCATGACTGCCTGTGTGCAGACTCAATGCTTGTGTGTCTGGCAGTGTGTCTGGCTGTGAGTCTGGCTGAGTGTCTGGCAATGTGTCTGGCAGTGTGTCTGGCAGAGTGTCTGTCTGAGTGTCTGGCTGAGTGTCTGGCGGTGTTTCTGGGCAGTGTGTCTGGCGGCGTGTCTGGCAGTGTGTCTGGCTGTGTGTCTGGCAGTATGTCTGGTGGCGTGTCTGGCAGTATGTCTGGTAGCGTGTCTGACAGTGTGTCTGGCAGAGTGTCTGGCTGTGTGTCTGGTGGCGTGTCTGACAGTGTGTCTGGCAGCGTGTCTGGCTGTGTGTCTGGCAGTTTTGTCTGGCTGTGTGTCTGGCAGCGTGTCTGTCAGTGTGTCTGGCAGCGTGTCTGGTGGCATGTCCTCCCTCACTTTTTGGTGCCCAGCAAGGAGCCTCCCCGGCCAGCCCAGCCTTGAACCTGGGTCCAGCCAATGGGCATCACCTGGGGACAGGGCACACACCGGTCACCCTCACTGACCATGCCCATTACATGGCAGGCTGATAGAGAGGAAGGGGAGAGAGGGAAGGGGGGAGAGGGAGAGGGAGGGAAGGAGGGAGAAGAAGACAAGACAGACTACAGAGACAGAAACAGGCACAGAGAGAGAGAGAGAGAGAGAGAGAGAGAGAGAGAGAGAGAGACAAGAGACAGGAGACAGAGAGACAGAGAGAGAGAGAGAGAGAGAGAGAGAGAAAGGCAGAGACAGACAGAGAAAGGGGAGAGAGAGGGACACAAACAGGTAGATAGACAAGAGACAGAGCCGGAATCACAGAGAGAGAGAAAGAGGGAGAGAGAGAAACAGAGAGAAAGAGTCAGACAGACTGACAGACACACACACAGACAGAAAGACACAGACAGACAGATAAGCAGACAGAGAGAGAGAGAGACTGTGGGATAGAGACAGAACTCAGAACACACACACAGACACACACACAGACACACAGACACACACACACACACACACACACACACGCACATACACACTGTCAGACTGAAACCAATCACCAGATTAACATCAAGCTGCACCAACACACTAACATGGATACAAACACACATACAAACCATTCCTGATTTTACACACACACATACACACACACACACACACACACACACATCCTCACAAACACACACACACACATGCATACAGTCACACATACACACACACACAGAGAGATATGCACACACACACATACACACACATGTAAACACACACACGCATGCACACACACAGCCATCCCCAGTCCTACCTTTCCAGTGGCCAGCTGTCAAAGCTGTCCTGCATGCCAGCATGCATGCACGCACACACACCACACACACACACACACACTCACACACACACACACACACACACATACACACACACACACACACACACACACACAGAGCCATCCCCAGTCCTACCTTTCCAGTGGCCAGGCCATCAAAGCTGTCCTGCACGCCCAGCACGCATGCACACACACTCACACACACACACACACACACACACACACACACACATACACACACACACACACACACATACACGCACACACACACACACACACACATACACACACACGCACACACACAGCCATCCCCAGTCCTACCTTTCCAGTGGCCAGGCCGTCAAAGCTGTCCTGCACGCCCAGCAGGCATGCACACACACACACACACACACACACACACAGAGGAATCCCCAGTCCTACCTTTCCGGTGGCCAGGCCGTCAAAGCTGTCC
Source organism: Conus betulinus (assembly GCA_016801955.1). Lineage (NCBI taxonomy): Eukaryota > Metazoa > Mollusca > Gastropoda > Neogastropoda > Conidae > Conus > Conus betulinus. Next base: position 75,615 of record JADBJO010006265.1, on the reverse strand, counting down.
TGCACGCCCAGCACGCGGTAACCCTGGGTCAGGCCCAGGCGCACAAAGGAACGCACCGCCGCATTCATCCCGCAGGCTGGCGCTCCCACGTTCATCACCGCCAGGTTTCGGTGAGTCTGACAGGAAACAGAAGGAGACAGAAGCTCTTTATTTACTACTAAAAAAAAAAAAAAAAAGCCCATTCTGATCGTGAACAGTTTGAGTCTCCTCCACACACACTTTCAACTGGATGTCCTTCATACTTACCTTTTTCTTTTGACTTTCTTTGATTTTTGGTTGTTGTAAATACTGTCATCTCTTCTATGTCCCCCCCCCCCCTCCCATGCTGCTCATTCTTGCTCCCAATGCAAAGCCACACCTAGGTTTGTATTGTCGGAGCTTCATCAATGGCAGCCCTCACAGAGCAGTCAGTATCAAGGTGTCATGAGGCAGTCCTCTTCTGCACCGCCACTTTGGGCAGAGTTCAGCGGTGCCCGTTCTGATCCAACACATGCAAATCCACCTAATGATCTCCCACATGATGCAATAATTGCCCAGTTGTCGTGAAGCCCGAGTGATTGGCCATTACAGATGGCACCACCATGTCCATGTAAAAACAGTCCTTATGAACTTGCACAAACCCACTGCGGTGACATAAACTCATCATAATTTGAGTAATCTAACAACAAATGGGTAAATTAGCTGTCAATGCTGAATATTGTTCAGTATCTTTTTACTTCAGGCAAAATAAGTCATCCACCACAGCTGAACAAAAAGGCTCATAACACGGCAATCATCAAGGATTCTGCTGGCAAAAGACTCCCTGTTTCTCACTGTATGATTTGAAATACTTCTACTTTGTTACTGAAAACAAAGGCAGATAATCATCTGTGGAACTAGACAGACTGTATTTTCCCATCCATTGCTTTTGTCAAGCAGAGAAATTAGAACTGCAGTTAACAAACGTGTTCACTCACAATTTTCTCAAAAGAGGATTAACGATCATCGCAATAGCTAACGAGATTTATTGACAACAATTCCTTGGGTGTAGTATGTGTTTTGCAGGAAAACCGACAATTATGAAGGCTTTGCAACTGTCTTCATCAAACTGAAATCAGTCATAAACATGCACACAAAGCATTCATTAAGCCTGTCTTCAAACTATATATCAGTTATTCAAAATACGTTTACAACAGTCCAACTTCACTATATTGAAAAAAAAACAAAAACAAAAGTACTGTATGACACACTCACCAAATGTTCACATCATTCACCAATGAACAGCAAATCTCAAAGAACCAAATTTTCTGATATATTCAGAACATCTTACATGCAACGCCAAGTCAGGACTAATCTGACAAAACATGAACACTTAAAGCAGTTTTTTGAAGCAAACTTTCTATGGATGAAATACAGAAAACATTTGCAGACGTCAACCTGGAAGAGAGGAAGGAAACATTTCCAGATATATCATCAAACAAAATGGCAGCCATGACATTCTCTGGTCCTTGCATGTCCAGAAAAGGGTAAATAGTTCCCATGAAAAGATCACAAATCTTGGTGCACTTTGATAAAACGATTGCATATCTTGAAGCACTTTCATCAAATCTCAAGATATTAGCAGTGACAGCTGGAAACACAAGCAAACAATGAAAAAGACGAAATGCTACATCCAGTTTCACCTTGGTCTGAACCATTTTGCATTAAAGTGATGCAATAGGGAACTGATAGCACCTCAAAAAAAGTAAGTTATGATGTTCAATACCACTTTCTTAAATATATCAATACTTCTCTGATTAATTTTGTCTTATTGAATTCAGCAATACTATGGAGACAGTGAGAACAGCGTAGAAATTTTATGTGTGCACAAAGACATCGACTTGCATTTTTATGCCTTGAATGGGTGAATTTCTGATTTTTCTCAAAGCTGTAGTTCGCACATCCATTCGTACATGACAAACATACTCCTCCACAGTCACTCACAAAGGCATATTAACACACACTCCGCATACTTTCTTTCCATGCGTTCATGTGTGTGTGTGTGTGTGTGTGTGTGTGTGTGTGTGTGTGTGTGTGTGTGTGTGTGTGTGTGTGTGTGTGTGCGAGCGCACACGCATGTGTGTGCATGCGTGCATGCATGCGGGCATGTGTGCATGCCTGTAAGGGTGCAAGCTTGCATGTGTGTGTGTGTGTACATGCATGCTTATTCATGTATACATGTTTGTGCATGTCTGTGCATTTGTGAGTCTGTTGTAAATACATGTTACGCAAAAAACAAAATCAAGAAACAAATAGTTGACTTTTCTGCACAATATTATCAATTATTCTCTGGAATCAGATAATTGGACATTGTGCAACTGAAAAAATAACAATACTTCAGCACAATGAATATCTGTCAATGAAATACCTGAATATTTCTGAATAACACCTGCTGATGACAAACAGGAACATTTCTGTGAAGGATATCAGCCAATGAGAAACATGAACATTTCTGTACAAGAACATCTGCCAATGAAACAAAGACCATTTTTTGGAAAAGAACATCTACCAATGAAAACAATGTGTATTTATAGACATAACTATCAACCAGTAAGAAATATGAACATTTCTGGGTGACAGCATCTACCAGTGAGGCACATAAACATTCCTGTCAAGCATGTCAACTCCTCAGTATAAAGCAATGCCCATTCACACAGACACTACACAGAATAAAGTGGTAAACGCAAATCAGCTTTAACTTTCAAATCAAATTGTATAAAAACAATACAACAGTAAGCAGAATTACGACGAAATTGTGTACGAATGCAAGCAACATCAAGTGAGGATGCAACGACGCAAAATGGTCGACATGTAACCCATATATGATTAATCAAAGTGCAAAAAAAAAAAAAAAAAATCTGAATGTGTAAAATTGTAAAAAGAGACAGACATGTATTAGGTAGAACAGTCAAGCAAATGAACATTAAGAATCGAGTGGAAGCTCTGCATTAGCTGCTGGAGGTTAGATTTTGTGTGCTTGTTTTCAAGGATCGTGAAGATTTTACTCAAAAGTAAACCATGCAGTACCAGTAATAAAAGAGAAAAATACCAACCGAGTCCTGCCACTAAACATATCCTCAGAGTCCCAGTAAACCAGCGTTCACACTGACTAGAAATTTCGAGAATTTCACTGGTTAAGAGGAAGAAATTCTTACAAAGATATGTTGCTCTGTGGTGCTGCGTTTTGATTGTTGGTTGGCCAGAAGCTGGCAATGGAAAAGTGAAGTGCGCTTGTAGCACTTTGAATTTTTTTCTCTCTTGGCTTTCCCATTTTCTGTTTCACGTCAGTGGCATTGCACTCACGCTGCTCATTCCCACACCCCAGTCCACAGCCACAGCCACAGCACTGCCAATCCACAGGCAGTAGTCAATGTCAAGTCATCAAGAGGCAACCCACCAGAGGAGACACTGCACTGCTGCCGAGTCACTTCAGTGCTGCTCAGTGGTGCCTGTACTGATCCAACATGACGCAGAACACCACCTACTACTAAGCCCCCCCCCCCCCCCCCCCCCCCCCTGCTGACGACAATAATTGCTAAGTTGCAGAGCCAGTGTGAGTGTCTGTCCAACAACAGCTCCCATGAAGTTGCCGATACTGTTGACCCCAATGGAATCAAACCAAGACGATAGCTGCGGAGAGGACATCAAAACTGAGGTCAGCCTGACAGCAGGGTATGAAGGGCCACAGAATTTGATACTTCTTTTATGCTGATTAATAAGAATTAGGAATATGAAGATGATGCTACGGATTTCCATTCCAGTCTGAGACTGCATGACAGGGCTGTACTCTACGCTTACTTTCATAATATATCCTGGTGTCAACCAGGCCTGAGAGATACAGACACCTGCAGTGTTGGTCAGGAAGTTTGAGCAACACTCTCAGAGATGCATCCATCAAGTGGATGGAACTCGACTGTGTGGTCCCTTTCTTCCCAACTGAGCCCGTAGCACACTCAATTCTGAGTAGGTGCCGGTCAGGGCAGAAAAAAATCCCACATGGCTCTGATGGGAATCGAACCCACGACCTCCCAGCCGGGAGTCTACGACACTAACCACTCACACCACAGCGGCTGGTCACTTTGAATGTTATCCACTGCTATGACTATGCTGTTGGTTTTGTTTCACACATTGGCCTTTGCCAAGTTTGCCCAGTTTGCCATACCAGTTTTCACAACAACACTGTAATCACTGTTATGAACTGAAACCAAATGAGGCCTGTGACAAATGTGTAGGTCAAGTGCCGTTGCAAAAGAAAAGAGAGAGAGAGAGAAAGACAGAGAGAGACAGAGAGACAGAGAGACAGAGAGAGAGAGAGAGAGAACAAAAGTGAAAATGAAAATGAGAATGAAGTTGAAGGCAAAAAGACAGATGTTTCATGCACGTATTTCAGCATGCTCAACGCTTCCACTGTGCAGGTAACAGTAACTGTAACAAACCCTGAAAACCAGCCAACAAGGAACACAGTCCTTACAGTTCCACAGTACCACCAGCACACTATTTGTTCATGAAACATCCACAATTTCCATCTCTAACTGTTGTGGGGGACCAATCACCAAGTTTGAAATTTCAAGCAAACTGTGTCAGTCTCAGACTCTGTATTAGAAACTTTCACCAACAGGACAAGGCTGGGCAGAGTACAGAGAGAAGAATCTGGATGTGGAAGAGGTCTGACTGGAAATTCTTATTTCAGTGCGGAGTGAGAATTAAACCACCCACCACAAGATCTTGGTTAATACAGGAATGTCATGTCATTGTGTGTGAAAAGGAACATCATACTCATAGGAACTACAAAAAAAAAAAAAAAAAAAAAAAAGGGAAAAACGTGACTTCTAGCATGATGTCTAGCATAAACATAAGATAGGAAAAGGGTTCTTATTCCAGTGAAACATGATAGTCAAACCCATCATTCACACACACACACACACACACACACTTGTTGACCATTAATTCAGAAGTGTTACTCATCACATGTGAAAAGAGACGTTACGAAACTAAAGAGCTTGGGGTGCAGCGTGGACCTGGTGTGGAAGAAGGAAATTCAGAACAGGGATCTTGATTCAGTGAAAGGTGACAATACAGGAAACCAGTGCGCATCAACGATCACACCCATAACAAACTGACAGAAAAAGTGTCGCTGTGTGTGGAACAGTGATGTGATGGAGAAGGCAAAAACTCTGAAAGACAACAACCACATCCATGCAGACAGTACCAGTAGCAGTGGCAGGAAAGCCAGATTGTCTTATTCTATGTTTTTTTTTTTGTTTTTTTTTTTTATTTTCCTATAATTTTCCGGTTTTTAATTATAATACAAACAGAAAGTTACTGGTAATTGCAGCACTGAAAAAAAATATACATGAAGTAAATAAACACTTTCCTGTCAATGAATATCCACAAAATCGTTTTTTTTTTATTAAAAACAGTCCATCTCCCCTCTCCCTCCTCCCAAAATCCTTTTTTTTTTTTTTTTTTTTTTTTATAAAAAAACCTCTCCATCTCCCCCCCCCCCCCCCCCTCCTCCTACTCCAGCCTCCTTCTCCCCCTAAGAAATGAAGCAGTTTATTGACTGTGGGACTTCCATTGGCAGGTGAATTCAAGAATTCAACAACTGACTCTGCACATAGCCCTGCAATGATAGTACTACTACAACTACTACTGCTAATAACACCATGAGAAAAACACCACACTTTCAAAGCCAAACAACAATCGTACAGTATTGGAAAACAACTACCCAATGCAACATTTACAGTATGGCAGCAAATGCCCTTGCAAGCTATCATTTCATCAGTCTTGATCAACAGTTAATTTGTGTTTATTTCATTTCTCCAGCTGTTGTGTTGTGTAGATGAGTCAGGTACAGGGTATATGGGCAAGCTTGGAACATCCTTTTTTGGGGGGGAGATGTCTCCTTGTTTGCTCTGTGTACCCTCTCCTGCCATTTCTGCTAGCTGACTGGGTGTCGTAAGCAGCGTTCGTTTTTGAGTCATGGGTGTTGATTCATCTTCTTCAAGACAGCAAGAGTTACCTCTCTTGTTCTTTAATTACTGTTTACTGTTTCCTGCCTCCTTTAAGATTTTGTCATCATTTCATCATCATCACATCATTCTATCACTAAACATACACACATTTCATCATCATCACACACATCTTCTCGTTAACTGAACTCCTTCATCATTGTCGCACCATCCTACAGCTTGCTGAACACACTTCCTCATCATCATAACGCCCTATACCCCAACTGGTTTTAGGACTTAGCAACAGTACTGCTCTTTCCAAAGCTGTCTCCTTTCTTTTTCTTTTTTTTTTTTTGATAAAAAAAAAAGGAAGTAAACCACTCTATTTCCTTTCACCACAGATTTTCCATTAATTTCAGTCCTTGATCTAAAAACCACTTGTTATAGTAGTGAGTGAATAAAAGGGGCAATCAACTTCTTCACATTCAACAGAAGAGAATTTCCTATATTTCCAAGAAAGTCAAAACACTGTCCTTGTTTCCTATCCATTTACAGAATTAATTCAAATCTTTCTAAACAGTCACCATCCACACCCTACTCTTTCACCTATCCCAGCCCCCTTCCCTATGAAGTCCGTCTTTTTCCCCAGCCCCCTTCCCTATACAGTCTGTCTTTTTTACCGAACCCCCTTCCCTAAAGTCTTGTCTTTTTACTGAGCCCCCATCCTTAAGTCTGTCTTTTTGCCCAGCCCCCTTCCCTAAAGTCTGTCTTTTGACCAGCCCCCTTCCCTGTAAAGTCTGTCTTTTCACCAGCCCCATTCCTTTAAGTCTGTCTTTTTGCCAGCTCCCTTCCCCAAAATCTGTCTTTTTGCCCTGCCCCCTTTCCCTAAAGTCTGTCTGTCTTTTAGCCTAACCCCTTTCCCCAAAATTCTGTCTTTTTTACCAGCACTTCCCCTTTCGCTGTTTAAAGACTTTCAGGTGTGTTTTTCTCTACTGCCACACCCTGGGTACTGCCTGCATGCGGCAAAGAGGAAGATGAAAACACCAGAAGAACTCAGACAGGAAAAGGGTGTGGAGGGAAGGCTGCTGATACCTCGTCATCTTTAAAGTCATCCTGGTCAGACAGCAGAGGAAAAACATCACAATGAATTACATTTCCTGCACTTGGAGAAACACATTGAAAAACATGCCATAAAGCGCATGAGCACACACACACACACACACACACACACACACACACACACACACACACTTGGCTCTTTTTTTTTTTTTCCTTTTTTTTTTTTTTTTGTCTAATATCACTTAAAGTGAAGAGACATGAAATTAAAGAACGAACGAACACACACACACACACACACACACACACACATCACACAACACACACACACACACACTCTCTCACACACACACACATTCCTCTCACAGACACCTCCTCTCTCTTTTTTTCCTCTCACACACTTGCAGTTATTTGAAGCATTCCCACAGGGATTAGAATGTTGGTGAACCTACTCAAACCAGGAAACATTATAATGGACCACCACTGGCCATGGAGTCAGTGGTTTCTCTACAGGCAAGCACAAACCGTCCAACATCAACGAACAAAAACAACATAATTATCACTTTAATCACCTTTCAGAATAAGAGCATTTACCATCCTTGGTACATGGAGAGTGTGGTTCTAGAAGATGTGAGGGTAGAGGAGGGAGAGGTGAGCGGCACTGAGACAGCATTTGCCTCTGTGTGTGTGTGTGTGTGTGTGTGTGTGTGTGTGTGTGTGTGTGTGTGCTTGCGCATGCACACCAGCATGTGAGTAAGTACCTGCCTGCATGTGTCTGAGTGTGTCGGTGGCTTGGTGTATATGTGTGCGCATGAGTGCATTTATGTAAATGGCTGAACAACAACATTTCAAACTGAAATCATTCAAAACAAAATGAGTGTAAAAAAAACAAAACGCACTTGGTCATCGCACATCAGAACAAACTGAACAAAAACGAAACAAGAAATAATGACCAGAATTCTTTCAAACAAACAACCATACTTTCTCCCCGACATCTTTATGCTAATACCCCACCAAATACACCCTTAACATGGATAATCCCTTGACTTCCAGGGAGTTGTTGCCCTTTGGTATTCCTAAAATGGCTGAG
>JADBJO010006265.1:45000-57500 GCA_016801955.1 Conus betulinus | reverse complement strand
CGGTTGGTGTTTTCATTCTTTTCTGGGGGGGTCGTGTTATCAGCTAGGAAGGTACGTCCCTTCACAATTTATCCATGGTGTGTAACTGGGATACGGAAAAGGATTAGAAGGAAAGAGGTGGTAGGGGAGGAAGAGGGAAGGGAAAGGAGGGAGAGGGGGAAGAAGGGGAGGGGGGGGCAAGGCGGTAGAGGATTGAGGGGTGAATCAGGTCTGTATGTACAGATATTTGTCAAATAGGAAACTTTCAACAGAGTGTTATGCTTCTCATGAATGTTAAGCAAGTAAATATTGTTCCCATACAGAACATTAAGCAAGTAGATATTGTTCCCATACAGAACAGTTTAAGACATACAACTCCAAACCAATGAAGACTGAAGTACCATCCGTTCCCCTGGAATATGTGTAAGTACATCTTCACTATCAGTGTCATTAGACTGTGGTTGCTATGACTACAGCTGCTATCACTGCTACTACTGTTATAATTATTCATTATCATTGATCCTAGAATCACCAGGAAGAGGGAGTCCTATCGATTGTATGAGCGGATGCCGGTGAATATGTGTGTTGTATGCATGTTTGTGCTGTGTGCATACCTGTCAGTATGTAAACAAGCTCTCCATATTTTTGTGTAAACACTACACAGTTTTGTGTTTGAATGTGTGTGTGTGTGTGTGTGTGTGTGTGTGTGTTCATTTGCATATGTATGTTAATGTGTGTGTTAGTATGTGTGCATATGTGCATACATGTGTCTGCATATTTCCTTATAAACTACATATACCAGCATGAACAAAACCGTGGTGCTAAAAAAGGTCAAGAGTATATGATGATGAAAAAACAAAAAAAAACAAAACAAAAAAGCCAACCGCGCTCGACCAACATTTTGTAATCTCTTTCCCTAAAAGAAAAAAAAAAAGAATATTTTATTTCAAAGAAACAAAAACCTCTGAAGTTGAAATCATTACAAAAAAAAAAAAAAAAAAAAAAAAAAAAAAAAAGACAGATAGACAAACAGAAAGTGGGCTTTCTACCCTCACCAATATCCTGTCGAAGGCAGAAGGGCTCCCTCCTCTCTGAACGTGGCCCAGCACAGTCACACACGAGTATCGTACTTCAGCTCTGTGGTCAGCAACTGTTCACAAATTGCACAGTAATCCAGAACAAAACCATGAAATGCCTGAGTCAGTCTGTCACCACTTCAGCTCTGTGGTCAGCGTCATTCAGAACAAAACCATGAAATGCCTGAGTCAGTCTGTCACCGCTTCAGCTCTGTGGTCAGCAACTGTTCACAAATTGCACGGTAATCCAGAACAAAACCATGAAATGCCTGAGTCAGTCTGTCACCACTTCAGCTCTGTGGTCAGCAACTGTTCACAAATTGCACGGTAATCCAGAACAAAACCATGAAATGCCTGAGTCAGTCTATCACTAAAAGGATGCTAAGAATAACCAAGTCTCCTCACAAGCGATGACATGCAGATTTTGGACAACAAGTTTAACTGGCAGTACCAAGGAGTCAGTACAGTATAACACAAACTTCAAGGGACTAGAGGAAGTTGCCTGCGTGAACCAACAGTCACATACAGTTTTAAAGATGTGTGTCAGATTTGGAACAAATGAGCACGTGAACAGAAGTCGAAAAGGCTAGACAATCCCAGCAAGCATTACCTGACCCACTTTTCAAACAGCTGTATCCATAATACCTCACACCCAGCTTAAAAAGGCCGCTCATATGAAGTTCAAATCTTCCTCTTTACTTCCATATCATTCTTACTTCTTTTCTCCCCCCCCCCCCCCCCCCCCCCACGAATCTTAATCAAATAAGTTAAAAAAAAACAGACAGACACGCCAATAGAAGACAGAGTGCAGAAACTTCAACTCCAAATGACACGCATCTGTAGAGCAGAAACATGCACACACAAAGCATTCATTATAACTTAACAGCAATTTAAATGAAAACAAAAGAAGAGGATGAAGAAAAACGTCAATGAAAAACACCTGATATATGCAACGTAAATGACTAACATTTAGGTCAGCTTACACTGCAAAACACACAACAGATCACTGGAACTAGAGATAATCTTGCGTTTGAGTTGTATGGTTTTCTTTCATATACATAAACAAACAGGTACATGGTACATGCGTCCCCCTCTGGAAGGGATTGTCAACACAGATAATGAGAGTTCAACTACCATAGCACTTGGATTCATAAACATTTTTCTGCTTGGGACATGATTCAGGCGAAAGGCCTTTTTCTCCTTAGAAAACTCTGGTGTTGCTTTTCTATATGTTAGCATCCAACTGGACAATTCACATGCAAAAAACGTAATTGTCAATGTGACAGTCGACACATACAAGATGGGCACATGTCATTCAACATCAAGTGGTTCTCTGCTAACTGGGAAATTATTTAAGGTTCTGTATTATTTCTTGGGTACATTTATCAAGACTGCAATTTTAAAGATAAGCTAGTTTTTTCTGATCCCTTTATTTCATTCTTGTTTTGGGGGGGGGGGGGGGGGGGGGGGGGGGGGGGGGGAAATAGCTCAGTTGGTAGAGCGCCGGACTCATAATCCAAGGGTTGCGGGTTCGAATCTCCACCAGGCCGTTTCGGTACAGGGGGATTTTTCCCTCAGAGTTAACATTGGTTCTAACTCCATTTCCCATACAGACCTTCGAATGAGACTATAAACCAAGGTTCCGTGTGTGAACGCACGCATAACATCTTGCACACATGTAAAATCCCATCACCAACCTTCGGAAAAGAAGGCCAGTTTGGCCGTTGGTATGGATGACACATTACACATAACATGAACCTTCCCCGAAGATGGATTATGGCTGCCTTAATGGCGGGATAAAAAACGGTCATACACACAAACTCCTGCCTGTCTATACAGGCACTGTCTACAGGAGTATTAGCCTGCATATGCAGAAAGAAAGAAAATTTCTTGGGTACATTTATCAAGACTGCAATTTTAAAGATAAGCTAGTTTGTCTGATCCCTTTGTTCCATTCTTACTTGGCTCCTTCACTATTCTCCAAAGTTCACCGTTGCTGTGAGTTTTGCCTTTGCAACCCATCGTTGATCCCACCATGAAGGTGGCCACACTCCCATTTTCAGGGATCATGTCCAAACATGACACCACCGCGCATTTGATTTGTTTTTTGGCTTCTTTGATACCATGGGCACATGACAGCCTACTATTCTCTGCAAGGCAGAAGAGGATCTGACACACATGCAAGAGTTGTTCATGTATCTGTTCACTCACGGCACCTTGATTTAAACTCTCATCCCAAGGACTAGGAGGAGCCTGCAGTGCGTATGTATGTGGGAGGGAGGGGATGGGAGAGGGGCGGGCAAGTATGACGCATTTATATATGAGCATATGTGCATAAGCATATATGCACTGAAATGTGTTCATAAAACATATGGATATAACTGTTGAAGTGTTGGAGAAAGCATGTGGACGTGGACATGCTTGCATGCGTTTCATGCGAGAGTAATAAAAAAAAAAAAATGAGTACATACATTTTTGACACACGCTCGGCGGTGATGGCAGTATTGTCCCGGTCGATGGCACCCTCGGCCACCAGAATGATGTTCAGGCGCTGCCCCAGCTTACGTTCCTGGACAGGGCATGGCAATCTTTCACCTCTGGCATTTTTTCTTCTTCTGCTTATTCGTCCACCGACTCATATGACCTTTTTCCTTCTAGAAACTATAACCCTAGCCACACACACACACACACACACACACACACACACCCATATCCTTTCGAATGACATCCCCCACCCCCCTAACCATCACCACATCCCCCTCGCTGCCCTTGAATTCACTTCACAATTTCTCTCTCACACATCATACTAGCTTTTACAGTTACTGATCCGTGATATAACAGTACATAATCTCCTAAACCCTCAAATGAGAGACAAAAGTACCCCTTCGGTAGAAAAGACCATGGCTTCTCAAAATTCACTTGTCAACAGTAGGCCAAACATCAAAGTGGTGAAGAAAAGCAACAACAAAGACATAAGGAAGAATATGTGCATCTCTGTCAACCATAGCTGACCAAGTGTGGCATCCTGGCAAACAAACTGGAACCCCAAATTTATTTAAATAACCAGAAAGATTTGAGAATGGGGACGTTTGATGATAAACATTTCAAAGACTTGGTTTTGCAAATCTGAAAAAAGACTAGCTTAGAAATAAAATGCCAACACTCATCAGAGATGTTTGCACAACTGGCTGAATGCCAGCCAAAACTCATGGAGGCCAGTATGTTGCACACGGCTGACAGTAACACATCCCTGATGAATGCCGGCCAAAACTTACAGAGGCCAGCTTGTTGCACACGGCTGACAGTAACACATCCCCAATGAATGCCAGCCAAAACTTACAGAGCCAGCTTGTTACATACGGCTGACAGTAACACATCCTGATGAATGCCGGCCAAAACTTACAAAAGCCAGCTTGTTGCACACGGCTGACAGTAACACATCCCAATGAATGCCGCCAAAACTTACAGAAGCCAGCTTGTTGCACATGGCTTACAGTAACACATCCCTGATGAATGCCAGCAAAAACTACAAACACCAGTTTGTTGCACATGGCTTACAGTAACACAACCCCCATGAATGCCAGCCAAAACTTACAGAGGCCAGCTTGTTGTATGGCTTACAGTAACACATCTCTGATGAATGCCAGGCAAAATTAAGATGCCAGTTTGTTGCACATGGCTTACAGTAACACATTCCCGATGAATGCCGGCCAAAACTTACTGACGCCAGCTTGTTGCACATGGCTTACAGTAACACATCCCCATTGAATGCCGGCCAAAACTTATGAGCGCCCGCCAGCGCCCGGTAAAACACGTGGCAACAATGGGCGCCGCCATGTTTCTCGTAGTAGAAAAGGAAGTCTCGCGAGAACGTGACTTCCTTCTTCCTGTAGCCATTTACTTCCGTTTGCAAAAAAACGCGAGTCGATACGTGCCGTGGTTCTCGAGTTACGAATTTTTTAAGTTTTGAGGTCGAAATGCCGTTTTTCACCGTGGCTAACCTTGAGTTCTGCCGTTCTATAATGAGATTTAGTGATGGAGATACTGTGTTTTTGTAGGATTTACGGCATAAGACTTAGTGAAAGTGCTGGGTAATGAAGCTTAGAGTGACCTAGATTTCGACTGGGATGAAGTTCCAGGTATGATGAACAACAATTCGGAAGAAAGTTCTGAAGAAGATTTTTTTTTTTTTTTTTTTGAGTAAATGGCTCATGTGACATTCTTCAAACTACGATATACAATTGCTTTTACAGCAGAACATTCCTACACTCCAGTGTCACAACATTAACTGACCAGTACCACCACGATTACCTCTTTAAAACCCATGACCTCCCAGTTACAACCAATCAGTCTTGATCTGATATGATGTTTTAACACAGTATTTGCCGATGAACAACTGAACATGCCTGGTTGGTAAAGCACAGACGATGCGAAAGAGCACTAAGAGTTAATTCCCTCAACCGCTTTTGCACTTTCCTTCAAGAAAATTGTTGTACAAATGTCATCATCTTTACGAAGAAGAAAAAGTGTTGATCTTTGAGAAGATGAATCAATTTTACCCAGAGATGTGCAACAGATGAAAGTGCAGTTTTCAACAGCTAACCCACTTGACACAGGAAATACCACAGATCCAAAATATCATTAAAGATTAACATTCTCTTTCGGCAGACGGGAAAGTGAAGAGAGTGAGGACACAGAAGGTGACTTCCACAACATTTCAGAAAAACAATATTTAAAGACAGTGATGAGACAGTTGGGAGAGTTTTTTTTCTTTTATACTGCATATGAACAGCATGTTCAATGACCATGTCTTGACTGTTGGTTTATCATGTGGATACCTTCAGATGGCTGGTTATAAATTTGTGTCATATACCTTACTTTAGAAGCCTTCCATATCAAGACCTGATTTTTACTGATCTTTCAAAGTCCTAGTTGAGAGGTTCCAGTGGATCAGGACCGTGCAGACCAGATAAAACATGGTGCATACATGTGTGAGCACACGCACACACAAACACACACACATGCACATACATACATACATACATACATACACACACACACACACACTCACACACACACACTCCTCCCATCCTCTAGCACTCACCTGCTGGCAGTGGTGGAGATGGCGTCTACAGCCTCAATGATGCGGTGCAGGGCGGTGTCAGTGCCGATGGTCATGTCCGTGCCGCAGAAGTCGTTGTCGATGGAGCCCACCATGCCCACAATGTTCAGGTGCTTGCATTTGACCTTCTCCTTCTCCGTCACTTGTCCTGTCCGACATCAGGACGTCATGGCGTCAGGGTTGCATGCTACCCACCCCTCCCCCCAAGAGTCATGGCAGCAGAGTAGCAACTGAATGGCCAAGATGCAGCCTTCTTTGGTTTTTTTTTTTTTTTTGTGCTCAACTAGAACTGCATGGTTTACTTTCAGTGAGGATTTTTACATCTGCCACGATCTTCAATCCTACCAGTGAGGAGGCCACATTCTGTCTTCGGGCACAGCTTTGTTTTTCCGTCCAGCGCGAGACACTTAGTGAAAGGGCCGAACAAACAAGGCTTTACACATTTCTGACCCAGCATTTTTGTTGCTGTAGTCCGAGCAGAGGCATGTATCAAACTTGTGTACTAGTTAACTAGGGAAAATTAAATACCCAGAAAGTGATGACGTTATTTTTTGCACAATTTTGTGTGTATTGTCATTGTTCTAATATTGCCTGACCATTTGCGTACAAGCTTTCATGCTGTATCTATGTTACCTACAGGAAAATAAACCTAGTCGAGTTTGGTATTAAAAGAATTGTCGGGAATTCGCCAATTCAGTCATCTCAAGAGCGCAGACATATTACACTTTTCATGACAACCACTAATTATCAAACCGACAGCCCCATTTGTAATGGCTGCTCAACAATGCCGAACACATTGTTGCCAGACCGGCTTTACACAGATGACATTCAGTTCGCCGAGTACAGCACAGTTAGCTGGCTGGTGGGGAGCGGCCTGCAGAAAACACACCGCTTTCCCTGACCTCCGTTCATGGCTTGGCCTCTGCAGCTGCGGGCGAGCTGTAAACTCGAAAGGGGGAGTGGAAATGAACAGGCAGACAGAATTCATTTGTATGAGTTCACGCATGGGACCTTGGTGTAAAGGCTTGTCTGAAGGTCTAAAAGGGATCTGGGACCTGCACAGACATTAACTCTGAAGAGAAAAGCTTTTCCAACTTTCACGTGGGCATCGAACCCCAGACCCTGGAACAACAGCCTGGTGTCTTATCCACTACGCCAAAAGGACCCAGGAGGCAGCTTGATTTTCTTTTTCCCTTTTAAATGATAGTTTTAAGTCTGAAAGGTTGCCTATGAGAGGGCAGACCTCCACTAAAGTCAGTGTGATTCTGACTCCCCCTTTAATCTGGATCTGCAACACTGATCCTCACCAAAATGTACTGGCTTCAACTTTGGGGCATATTCCATCTTCCACCAAGTTTTAGAGCAAATGTGTGATTGGTTTGAGAGTGTTATCACCATGACAGACAGACATACACAAAAACAAACGGTCATGGGTGAACACATAACCTTCTTGGTGAAGGTACAGATCAATGACAACAGTTTTAGCTGTTTGAAATGTGAAGAATAAAAACTACTTGTTTCTGTGTCAAAGCAGTCCAGCTAGAACAATACATGGCAGTTCATCATCCTGCAATTATTCACATTTTCACCTTGTAAAAGGAGTTGTTTGTCTCCCACTTATGGGTCCAGGCTGTAGCTTTCCAGTTATCTCTCTCTCGTCTTCAACAGGTCGGATCATAGACTGAGAAGTTTTGTTTGAAGCAGCTGAATTTGAAAAGGTTTCTGCTTGAACTATTACACACATGTGAAAAAAAAAAAAAACTTTTTGAAGTCAAATAATGAATTCTGTTTCCAAGACTGAGACAACCGTTTGAGTCTAACACTACAGTCTTTTGTCTACCATCACAGTCTTCTATCGTTGTAGCCTGGCGGATCCATAAGGCCTCCCCGACAAGAAAGAAAAAAACAACAAACAAAACATCCAGAAAACACAACAAACAACTGAGACCAATCTGATTATCGATATGATGATTGACATGATTTTAGTGTCATCTTTGACTCTGGCTGCTTCTTTCCATTTAACGATGTCCCTAAACGTCATGTCAGAAAGATCATTCTTGAATGAACAGAAAACAGAAAACACAGTAAGTGCATATTGTAACACATTATTTGAATGAAAATGAATATGATTTCATACAAAATCATTCACAACCAGAACGATCTGTGGCTGAATGATTCATCATTTCGCAAATCTTGAATATTATGTATGTATGACGCCATCTTTTTCATTGAATTTTTAAGATATCAACCACGTTTTTTTTTTTCTAGTTCACGAAAAAGAAATTTCCTTCAATAACAGTTAGATTTTATGATGTAAATGATCCCATAGAGTCCACTTCAGCTGAACTCACTGATATCTGAGGGGGGCAGGGATAGGGTTGGATGAGGGGACAGAAAGCTGTCCCTAACTGCTGTGTCACCTCAAATCATTTCAATAGAGCCGCAAAACAAGAGTTCAGGGACATCCACATCCTGTATGTTGATTATAACAGTTCAAACGCGTTCATCTTCCTCCCTCACCTCAAGGTGACCTACCCTGTGTGAAAAACAGACATGTTTACAACATATAAATCCTTTGTTTTTTTGCATGAGCTTTGCATTTTTCTATTGAATACCCACCATCATGGCCATCCAACCATGACCGTGGTCAAGCCTTGCTGACCTTCGAGTTATCCTGAACTACACTCTCTTTGTCCGACCTTGGAAAGTTATGCCATTGACAAGAAAAACAACAGGGCTAGATTTTGGATGAAGTTTCACAACATGCTCAGCAAAAAGGCTGATCCACCAAACACAAGAGATGCAAAGAACATAAAGAATACCTGAGCCTCTTATGCAAAATCAACTCCAGAGCATTGTACTTGTAGGTGGACATACAAAAAAACCCACCATGAATCTCAAAGGCGAGTTAAATGTGGCCTATTGAAAGAGAGAATCAGAGTAACAACCCGGAACCCCTGAAACTCCAGTTCTAACTGTTGTCTTGACTGTGAAACATGCCCCAACTAAGCTCTGCATCACCTCACCTCCTGCAGCTAAATCTTCCAGCAGACTGGCCCACTCTTGACGGAACAGGTTGGCGCCAGTCAGGCTCCCATCCCCGCCAATCACTACCAAGTTGGTGATGCCATGCTTGATCAGATTATGGGCCGCTTGCAGACGACCTTCCTTCTCGCGGAAGGACTTGCAGCGAGCACTCCCAATCACTGTGCCTCCCTGCAAGAAAGTTCAGAGTTTCAGGTCATGTCCGTTTGAGATCTATCTTTTGATTGGTTGGTTGTTGGGTGCTGATTCTCCCCATCCCAACACCCTTTCCACATGCCCCCCCCCCCCCCCCCCTTCCACCCCCCCTCTCCCCTGCACTTACAGCGAGGACATGTAAATAAACAGACCACATGCCATGTACATGTAATTACCTGTTTGTTTGAAGATGAAAAAGAGGAAGGCCAGTAACTACATTATGAAGGACTCTGAAAAATGAGGAATGCCACAGCCTGGAAAATGAGTTGGAAACAGCCAGGATGTTCTGGGATGAGGGGGAAAGATGAAGTGGTCGGCCCAAGATCCGTCCTGCTGGAGATCTGCAGAGAAGGCTCCATGTTCTTGTGGAAATACAGAGAAGTATGAGGGAAGTGCCTGGACACAGAATTTTCTGTGACAGGCACCAGGCTTTTCCTTCCATGGCAACAAAACACTTTAATTGATCAGATGCTTTAGTGTAGTGGCTAGCCTTGCGGTCTTACAAGCTGGGAAACCATGGGTTCAATTCCCATCAGAGGCATATATTTGTGGTATTTTCAGCCCCAAGCAACTTCCACCTAAAAGCCAGTGTACTATGAACTGAAATTGCAATACTGGAACTGCACAGTCAGTTTTCATTCTCTTAACTTTTTTGCAACACGCCGTGAGAATGATCATGGCGCCCGACATACCATTCAGCGACATGGGGTGAAAATACTCGCAGCAAGCAATCTGTCACTCAGGACACATCGCATGAATGGTAGCAACGGTCTTCTAAAAATAAATATGAATGAATTTCCCAAAGAATTTTTAACCAGTGGTGTCAGCATACAAATTCAGTCCTTCCTACGTCATATCATACCAGTTAGCAAGCTACCAACAGTCGATTTCATTGGTTAATTTGAAGAGAAAGCAACCAACCCATTGGTGTCTCCAGGCACTGAATCAGTGCTTCTTGTTCAAAGTATGTCATTTCAAACTCAGTCAGAGAACAACAAAGTAATCATTTTGACTTCTAAAACATTTATCATCATCAGGTCAAGAAGGTGAACGACAGCTCTATTCCACTATAAAAAAAAAAATGTTACTGTCAGATTGAGGCTTTTAAAGAAAATTAATCAAAAATGGTCAAATTCATGTATCCTGAGGGAATTTCAGTGCTGTGACTGCATTGTTAACTCTGTCACACAGAGCAAAACGAGGGTCTGTGTTGATAGTGTTAATGTCTCCAGGGGCTGAGTCACTTTGGTATTCAGTGATGGGCATTTCCACCCAACATATGCAAGACACTACCTTTGAACTAAGCGCTGACCTGTTTACCCTTGAAATTTCTTTGAGGTGATAAGGACAACAAAAGTTAGTAATCAGAAGTGAAAAGATGTAATATCAACATTCCATAGATTCCAAACATTCAGTGATACATGCTGCATATGCTCCCCCATCCTGCCAACCACCCCCCCCCTTTCCCTCCCAACCCCTCCTCTCCTCCTTTGGACATCTTTTTTTAAACTGTCTCTATAGTTATGATCATCCACAGTTTCATTTCCACCACATATGAATCAATCAACAGAAATCATATCCCCTGTCATGATGCGATAGATGGCCACATGACAAGCTCCCTGAAGACTGATAACAACAGAGATATAGCTGTGTATTTGAGGAATCAGAAAGAACAACAGTGTAGAGTAATATTGCAGAGGCAAAACACAGAACAAACAAACAACATAACAACAACAGCACGCACAACAGACACAGCTGATCTCAGCACTCTCTGCCCAGCTACTTGAAAAAAAAGATGATTCTGTTTCAAGCCTCTGTCGCTGACTTACCAGCTGCAGAATCCCTGACACGCTAGACCAGGTGGCCTCAACAATGTTTTCTCCCCCCGTCCACCATACCCTGGTAACCCTGCAGAAGAAATAACAACAAAAAAAAACCACAAACATAAATTAGTACTGAATTTTACCATGCAGCTTTCAGACCATGCCAAGCAGGCTCCAAAAAAAGCCTGCACAATGTAAGACAAATTTACATGGTTCAAATCTTAAAAAGTTTAAAGACTGTATCCACCAAACATGAACAAACAAATCACAAGGCAAGACATGATGTGTTTCGACCTTTTATGTCTGAGGTCTTCTTCAGGAAAGAGAAACAACTCTCAGGACAATGAAAATGAAGAACGAGCAATCACAATTTCTCATCAAATTCAGCACAAGATGGGCGCTGAATTCAACACCCATTTTGCATTGAATTTGATGAGATACGTGATTGCTTACCCTCTCTCTACTTTCTGTTTTTATTACACACCTACATATCCTTCTCATCCTACCCCCCCATCCTCTCTCTCTCTCTCTCTCTCTCTCTCTCTCTCTCTCTTCCAGTTCGTGCATGTGTACCAAACTTGGTAACTTTGATTTTCATACTTGTGCATATGTAAGCTACTGTGGATGCTGTAATCATGTATGAATGCGAGAATGTGTGTGTGTGTGTGTGTGTGTGTGTGTGTGTGTGTGTGTGTGTGTGTGTGTGTGTGTGTGTGTGTGTAAGTTAGTAAGTTTGCGTATGCATCCATGTATGAGTGTGCACATGCATGTGTTTTAAGCATGCATGCTTAATATTTCTATATAATAAAACTCACCCATTACACATTCTCATTATTAACAACCAACAACAAGAACAGTAGATGCTTTGTAACAGTGCCATTGATGATGTTGCAAAATAGCTATGTTCATTACGTTGACACCTGGTGACTGCATAAACCACATCAAAGACGTGTTGTTTATTTTTTGTTTTAAAATAAATGTCAGCGAATAAGACTCGTTTGTCCACGTTTCCCTGGGCGGTTTGCTGACATTTATTTAAGATTTGTTTAGATTTCCGCCTGCAGTCGTTTCACTTTGCAACTAGATCTATTTTTTGTTTATCGTTTGAAACTGCAACCATTCCAAGATAACATTTCAGGGCGACAAGTCTTAATAAAGCCAAAATATCAGATTTTGTGATTTAACAGGAAAAAAAAAAAACAAAACAAACAAAAAAACAAAAACAAAGAAAAAGAAAGAAAGAAGGACAGAAAACCAAGA